>JAXCMG010000054.1:2567165-2608133 GCA_034642415.1 Podarcis siculus | reverse complement strand
CTTCTTCTTCTTCTTCTTCTTCTTCTTCTTCTTCTTCTTCTTCTTCTGCGATCACTCATAGCTGAGTAAGATTGTCTTCTGTGAACACTGTTTTAATAGTGAGTCCATAAGTGACACTGGAAGTGGCAATGATCAGGGATGATGGGAGCTGTAGTTCAGCAACATCTGATGGGCCGCAGGTTAGCCAACCTGATTTATACAATGAGGGTGAAAGAGGAGAACGCAAAATATGGTCTGAAGCTCAACATCAAAAAAACGAAGATCATGGCCACTGGTCCCACACCTCCTGGCAAATAGAAGGGGAAGAAATGGAGGCAGTGAGAGATTTTACTTTGTTGGGCTCCATGATCACTGCAGATGGTGGCAGCAGCCACAAAATCAAAAGACGCCTGCTCCTTGGGAGAAAAGCAATGACAAACCTAGACAGCAGCTTAAAAAGCAGAGACATCACCTTGCCAACAAAGGTCCGTATAGTTAAAGCTATGGTTTTCCCAGTAGTGATGTATGGAAGTGAGAGCTGGACCATAAAGAAGGCTGATCGCCAAAGAATTTATGCTTTTGAATTATGGTGCTGGAGGAGACTCTTGAGAGTCCCATGGATTGCAAGAAGATCAAACCTCTCCATTCTGAAGGAAATCAGCCCTGAGTGCTCACTGGAAGGACAGATCGTGAAGCTGAGGCTCCAATACTTTGGCCACCTCATGAGAAGAGAAAACTCCCTGGAAAAGACCCTGATGTTGGGAACGATGGAGGGCACAAGGAGAAGGGGACGACAGAGGACGAGATGGTTGGACAGTGTTCTTGAAGCTACGAACATGAGTTTGACCAAACTGCGGAAGGCAGTGGAAGACAGGAATGCCTGGCGTGCTCTGGTCCATGGAGTCACGAAGAGTCGGACACGACTAAACGACTAAACAACAACAACAACATTGTGATGAATTGCTCTTTTATCTTTAATTCCTTTTCTAGTGATTCCTAATATATATATTTTAATTGCTGCATCACCCAGAGCTATTTTCTCCCAGTGAGCTTTCTGTACAACCATGGTACTTGTGCACCTTTTTCATGTTATTTTATATTATTTTCACAGCCACAGCAGATGCAACATCTCAGCTGGTGGTCTCAAAGCATGTGGTCTAACTTTTGAAATAATTAGCCCCAAATCTGAAAAGTCTGAGTCAGCTGTTGCATTCTTGTTTTTGTTTTTAAAGCATATTCTTAGAAAACAGGAGTTTATTTAGATTTTTGTGCTCTAGCCCAAGGATTCGTGGCTAATTAAAATATATCCTGTCTAGTTAGATTTTAACAGTAGCCCATCGAAAGCTTTTGGCTGAGAGCTACGGAATGGACTTGTACCAAGACCGCAACAAACCAGGGTCCTGCACCAATTTCAAGTACAGTGGTACCTTGATCTGTTCCAGAAGTCTGTTCCAAAACCAAAGCATTCCAAAACCAAGGCGCACTTTCCCATAGAAAGTAATGCAAAACGGATTAATCTGTTCCAAACTTTTAAAAACAACCCCTAAAACAGCAACTTAACATGAATTTCACTCTCAAACAAGACCATTGATCCATAAAATGAAAGCAATAATCAATGTATGTACTATAAGATAAATAAGACAGTATTGTAGATGATGAAAATTATTTTTTTTTTCTTACTTGCTTTGATGAATAGTCATTGTTTGGATGGGGGACTTTTATCCATTTCCACAATCACACAGTCAATCAATCAATCAATCAATCAGCTGAACTGGGTTCCACACAGTCACAAAAACAAATTAACCGAAGAAGTCTCAAAAACAAGAACGCAAAGTATATAGCAAAACCAAAGCGCCAAATACAGTGGTACTTGGTTCTCGAACTTAATCCGTTCCGAAAGTGTGTTTGACTTCTGAAATGTTCAAAAATCAAGGCACAGCTTCTGGTTGGTTCAGGCACCCCGGAAACAATAACTGACAGCCGCATCAGAGGTTCAGTTTCTGAAAAACATTTGACAACTGTAACGCTTACTTCCGGGTTTTCAGTGTTTGGGAACCAAGGCGTTTGAGAACCAAGGTGTTTGAGAACCAAGGTACCACTGTAATAGTTCCCCAGTTTGGATGTAACTATGGTTAACATATGTATGTTTGGATGTAACTAGATTAATCTCAGTCAAGAAGTGAAGGGACAGGGTGAGAACATAGTGCGCATGTGCAAGACTCATGCATCTCTCAGTTGGTTAAGCCAAGATTTGTGCATTCATTGGAACTGAACCACAGTGTAGGGATTAAAACCTGATTCTTACAGTCACTAAGGTAAAGGGTAAAGGGACCCCTGACCATTAGGTCCAGTCGTGACCAACTCTGGGGTTGCGGCGCTCATCTCGCTTTATTGGCCGAGGGAGCTGGCATACAGCTTCCGGGTCATGTGGCGAGCATGACTAAGCCGCTTCTGGCAAACCAGAGCAGCGCACGGAAATGCCGTTTACCTTCCTGCCGGAGTGGTACCTATTTATCTACTTGCACTTTGACGTGCTTTCGAACTGGTAGGTTGGCAGGAGCAGGGACCGAGCAACGGGAGCTCACCCCGTCGCTGGGATTTGAACCACTGACCTTCTGATCAGCAAGTCCTAGGCTCTGTGGTTTAACCCACAGCGCCACCCGCGTCCCCTTACAGTCACTACTTTACCCCCAAATGATTGCGCTAATGGAAAGGGGCAGGCTTTTACTTATCGATTTGTTATTGATTATTTAGTGCTTTCCCTGCACTCCTGTTTTCATACATAATCTTGAAGTCCGGTGCTTTGTTTATTTGTTTGCTTTCTTAAAGCATGGGACTTATGGGATCCTATCAAGATCCCCTCAGCTTTACAACAGGGAATGGAACTGGAACTGGGCCTCCCCATCTCTCTCTCTCTCTCTCTCTCTCTCTCTCTCTCTCTCTCTCTCACACACACACACACACACAGCCATCGTGATGGTTGCCGATCTTGTATGGGAAGTGGCAGAGTTATGACTACAATCAATGCTTGTTTTTAATTTTGCTCTCTGAAAATGATAAAACGAGTGCATGCAAGAATAGGCATAATCAGGGCAGGAAAGCGTTGTAGAGTCTGAAGGGGCCATACTTGAATTGTTTTTCTATTGTTCAGTGGGTTAAATAACAGTCTAGGGATACAGCCTCTCCCACAAGATAGATATGAGTCTAATTGTCATCTGTTCCCTAAGAATACCACATTTGGTGGCAGGTTTGGAGAGTTTTTGATTTTACATTGTTGCAGCGCATTGTGAGATCTGAATTCTTTCATAATTACATTTCAGCGATAAGGGGATGGTGCCAGTAGTTGGGAGAATAAATATTTCAACTTGTTTTTGTTTCAATACTCTTTTAATCTACATTACTAGGCTTTGATATTTTAATTTGTTTTATCTTTTGTTGTCTTTATATTTCATGAAAAGTGGAAGAGAGATATCTATTATTATTGCATACAGCTGAATTTTTTGTCCATCAAAGTAATACCGCACTTGTTATGATAATCTCTTTTATCTGTAAGGATCCTCCATTTATTTGCAAGAACTGGTAAAGGAACGGATAACAGTGTCATATTTTCCAAGAATGCACGTTCAGTTTCCTATCATACATGTTACTATCCTTGCAACCATATAATGCTTATTAAATAACAGTTTCGTCTGTGTTCTGGAGGCTAAAGGATTGTAAGAAGATCTAAAGCCAGGGTCCATGTAACAATAATTTGTTGCACCACAAGGAGTATTCCGTAAATATTTTGGGAGACCGTTTCTCTCAGGTCACTACTCTAAGTGAGTTTATATAAGATATTATATAACCCACACAAGAGGTCTCTGAACAGCAGCGCAAAGCTTCTGTTCACATGGGCTGGAGTCCTGAATATAAGTGCAATTACTAGAAGGAGTCCCATTCTGTTTCTGGTGTTCCACTTGTTAATGTTGTTGTTGTTTAGTTGTTTAGTCGTGTCTGACTCTTTGTGACCCCATGGACCAGAGCACGCCAGGCACTCCTGTCTTCCACTGCCTCCCGCAGTTTGGTCAAACTCATGCTGGTAGCTTCGAGAACACCGTCCAACCATCTCGTCCTCTGTCATCCCCTTCTCTTTGTGCCCTCCATCTTTCCCAACATCAGGGTCTTTTCCAGGGAGTCTTCTCTTCTCATGAGGTGGCCAAAGTATTGGAGCCTCAGCTTCAGGATCTGTCCTTCCAGTGAGCACTCAGGGCTGATTTCCTTCAGAATGGATACGTTTGATCTTCTTGCAGTCCATGGGACTCCCAAGAGTCTCCTCCAGCACCAGAATTCAAAAGCATCCATTCTTCGGTGATCAGCCTTCTTTATGGTCCAGCTCTCACTTCCATACATTACTATTGGTCCACTTGTTAATACAGCATCTTTATTTTACTTCTTCATTTTTTTCCCCGCACCAAATTTTTGAACTGGATTTCACGTCTCCAGTTTTGTCCTTGTTGGTTCACGCTTTTCTGCCCTCCAACCCATTTCTGTTCAAAACCTCTGGTGTTTTTTTTTAATGCTTTAATCAAATGAATGGCAAGTTTCTTCCAACGCAGTTCTTTCGGCTTGCTCAGCCGAATTCCCTCATATCTTTATTTCTGTAAGAATGTGTTACTTCCCACTCTTGACTTTATCCACTCTGCATTCATCTGCTTGAAGCACCATTCTTGCAGTGCAGCTGAAAATAAGCTATTGGGCGTTTTGAGTCTTCAGAAGGAGAAATCTTACCAGATATATAATGCTTTCTGAGTGTTTAAAGTGCTTCACAAACATTGGCTCAGTGACCCCTGCTATAATTTAGCAACCTCTATGACTGAGGTGAGATTTGAAATGGAAGATTCCTTCCTCACACATTGAGATACACCAGCTCTTGACTTCAAAAGAGGACTTTTCTCTCTGAATGTGTGTTTATTCTCTATCTTTAGTCTGATTTACTGAAAGCAGTGATAAGATTTAACCATAGGGGACTCAATCATCCCACTCCTGCATGATTTCTCTTTCACTCTTATATTTTCCAGCTGCCATGCTATTTCAGTATATTTATTCCCCCATTCATAGTGCATGTCCAGAGTGCAAAGTGTCTTGTCCTTCCTCATTGTCCCATATTGCTGACCTACCAAGGTTAGATGGGACGTGGGTGGCGCTGTGGGTTAAACCACAGAGCCTAGGACTTGCCGATCAGAAGGTTGGCGGTTCGAATCCCCACGACGGGTGAGCTCCCATTGCTCAGTCCCTGCTCCTGCCCACCTAGCAGTTCGAAAGCAAGTCAAAGTGCAAGTAGATAAATAGGTACCGCTCCTCGGGAAGGTAAACGGCGTTTCCGTTCGCTGCTCTGGTTCACCAGAAGCGGCTTAGTCATGCTGGCCACATGATCCGGAAGCTGTATGCCGGCTCCCTCGGCCTATAGAGCGAGATGAGCGCCACAACCCCAGAGTCGGTCATGACTAGACCTAATGGTCAGGGGTCCCTTTACCTTTACCAAGGTTAGAACTAGAAGTTAGGTTGGATCCAGACTTGGTAGACCCATCAGGACTTGGTTTAGTCATTGCTGTAGGGATGAGGAATCTGATTTTTTTTAGGTCCCAGTTCAGTCCTAGCCCTGTTAAAAGAGTTTAACATTACAGGAAGGATTAAATTATCTTTTTTGGGAAGAATATCTGCTGTAAAGATGAATGTGCTACCTAAAATGTTGCTTTTATTTCAAACAATCCTGGTGGGATCAGTGGGGTGGGTCACTTCAAAGAATGGCAAAAAGTATTATCAAAAGTTATTGGGGGGGGGGGGGAGAGACCAAGAATTAAATAAAAGCTTCTTACAGATACAAAAGAAAGAGATGGTTTCTCTCTGCCAGATACGAGATTACCGTATTTTTGCTCTATAAGACTCACTTTTTCCCTCCTAAAAAGTAAGGGGAAATGTGTGTGCATCTTATGGGGTGAATGCAGGCTGTGCAGCTATCACAGAAGCCAGAACAGCAAGAGGGATTGCTGCTTTCACTGCGCAGCGATCCCTCTTGCTGTTCTGGCTTCTGGGATTCAGAATATTTTTTTTCTTGTTTTCCTCCTCCAAAAACTAGGTGCGTCTTATGGTCTGGTGCGTCTTATAGAGCGAAAAATACGGGTATATTATGAAGTGTCCTGTCTACGTTGGTTAAGGGATTGGATATTGTTGGAGAATACAGATTTATTAGATCTGGAAAGTTATGACAATAGATATTTTTGAACTGGATACAACACTCTACACCAGAGGAGGAGTCATGGGACTGTTGCTTTAAGTGGCAGGCATATGGAGGTTGGAACTAGGCAATGTTTATTTCCCCTCCCCTCTTGGTATAATAAGGAAGTAAAAGGTTGGAGCCAGAGGGTGAGAGTTCAAGGCTTCCTGCTCTGTGTCTCTTACCTTATGACACGAAGCCTGGGCCATCTGCCCAAGACCAGCAGAGGTAGGAGCTGCTGCTATCCCTACCCCTACCCCACTCCTAGCTTACAAAAAGCATTAGCCTGCACAGGAGCACAAAGTTTGCTGCTCCTGAAAATACACTGAGCTAATGCCAGGACTTGCATTCATAGTGTCACCTCAAGGAGATGCTTGAAGTTTACAACACTTTTGATCTGAAGTCCATCACCCTCTAATAGCAATGTGAAGTGTGGTCTACTTGAGTGTTTAATAGTTTATTCATGTGGCTTCTCTTGAGTTATTTTTTTTTTCATAATGGTTTTGTCTTTGAATCACATAATTGTAGAGTTGAAAGGGACCCTGATGGTCATCTAACGTCTGCTTGAAAACTCAAATGAAGGAGAGTCCATGACCTTATGAGGGATTTTATTCCACTGTCGAATGTCTATTTCTGCCAAAAAGGCCCCCCCCCCCAATGTTTAGTCAGAATCTCTTTTCCTGTGACTTGATTTCATTGGTTCGGGTCCTACTAGAAAACAAGCTTGCTCCATCTTCCATGTGACAGTCCTTTAGATATTGGAAGATAGATGTCATGTTTCCTCTCAACCGCCACTTAAATTCACAATGGACCCTGAATAAACATCTGCCTGACATTTGATTTGACTATAAACACCTGCCTGACATTTTGAGAAACCATCATTCTTATTAGCATCAGATCTCAAAATAAAGGAAGATCTAGATTGATAGATGTAGATATGCCATAGCTGAAGAGCTCTGGAAACTTCAATGTTGTCTAGCTGTGCTTTAAATCTGAGCAGCGACTAGCTTGCATGGCTTCTACTATCATGCATTCTGCCGTATTGTCGTTCTCACTTAAGGTGTGAAGGGCTGGGTGTCTGGCCAGTCATTCCCAGGCTGTGAGCTGGCTCCTCCGTGATTTACTGTGCATATTCTCTGCCGCCGCCACCCCCTTACAATAATTCCAGCAAGATCCATAGAACTGCAGTGCACAGCACCCATAATTTCTGCCCAATAAGAATATAACCAGAAAGCTTTTAGGTAGTTAGAAAAACACTAAAAATGTAAAAGATTTCTTTCATTAACACTCCTATTAACATAAATGTAAAATGAGTCTGGGCTGGTAATCACAGGCAGCCAGTCTGACTCACTCCTGCACTGTAAAAGCCTATGTATGAAAGTAATTAATCAAAAGCACAGTGCTGCTCCAAGAGAGTATTTCTCCTGCTGTAACGCGGAGTGATAAAATAACTTAAAACACACGGCAGTAGTGGCAGTTAATAAGCTTTTTATAGTCCCTGTGTGGACCTGAAAATCATACCTTATTAGTATCTTTATCTTTCTCACTCGCTTTTTTACTTACATCTGAATTTAGCAATGAGGGGTTTTCCTGTATACATTTTATTCTCCAAATATCAAGAATGTTTTGCTGTATTTTTATTTCACTTGCCTTCAAATAGAAACAGAGTGGATTGATTTAAACTGAATTTCCTTGTTGATAGTTGATGTTATTTCCTAAACAATGGTGCAAACCTGACCATTGAACACGGTTAATTTACAGCTCAACAGAATATTGTTTATACCAGTGGTTTTCAAGCAGTGTACCATGGCACTCTGGGGTGCCTTGAATGATGGTCAGGGGTGCCGTAGGGAACACTGGGCTCTGTCCTTCTTTCCTTCCCTCCCTTCTGTTATGTACTGAAGTTCTCACCCTGGGCCAGCAGGGGGATACTGTAGATAGCTATGTAAATGAAGGATCGAAAGTGACGTTCAGTGATTGGATAGTTTTAGAAAATTGTTACAGTTACATTGTACTGGAGCTCTATATAAGCAGGCTGGCTGAACCCTTCAGTTCAGTTCTGTCCTGGCCTGTGAATAAACAAGAGCTGTTTGAAGAATCGCTGTGTCGTCTGATATGTTCACCCACAACTTAACACCTTCCATGATGCCTTCTCATGTCTCTGCCTCCAAAAGGCTTGTGTGGCTGTTTGTTGCAGCAGCCCTGGCTATAAGCTCTCCAGGCAAATGCTGCCTCTGGGGCTGGTCAGGGGGTGCTGGTTGCCAGGAGCTGAGGCGGCCTCGGAGTAAGAAAGCAAGTGGATGAGGGAGCCCAACCAGCCAGTCCACTAGCCCTTGCTGTTGGGAATGGACATACAAGCCCCAGGCCTCTGTGGGGCAGTGTGAGGAGGCACCTCTCTTTGGGGTGGTGGTGTTGGAGAAGCTCAGAGACCAGGGGCAGCAGCAGTAGCTGCCCAGAGGACTCCCAAGGAGAGGGGAGAGGAGAGGAGGTTGAGGGAACACTCCACCAGGGTGGGTGTTCAAAAAAGGATGGGAGACTGCTAGCTCTGCAGGCAAGGGGTGACATAACTGGGCTCCAGAGCCCCACAGATGCTGCAGAAAGAATGCAGTTGGTCAAGGGAGCCGTGGACTCAAAAAGGTTGAAATCCTCTGGTTTATACCATTGTCTCATTCTTACAACCAGATTTTGTATCTCCCACTGTATACATGTTTCAGACCTTCCTGAAATATTGTCTCTATGTACATTAGTAAGTGAGACTGAAAAATATTCTAGTGGTTAGGTCAACAGTGTGGAGCCACAGAAGGGTGGCCTAGTGTCTTCTGTAACAAGTGGCCCAGACTAACGAAGCACAGTCAGTATTGTTGCAGCCAATATAGGGATTTGTCTGCTTCAGAAAACTTGATTCCTCAAGCTAGGAGGTTTCTAGCCTGTGGTGCTAGTATCCCAGCTAGAACTTCCATCTGCTCCTCCTCTAACCAGTGGCCTCAATGGCACCCTACCCATAGGCCTTCCAGTCCAACTCCTGAAGCACTTGCCAGGTGAATCTACCCTCAGAAATAAATAGAAAATCATTTTGTTTCCTCTGACCAGAGGCCATTTCCTGAGTGTTATTTTAGAGCTGTTGGCTTCCATCTGTCTTGAGATACAATGGAGTGCATGTCCTGGGGTGGAGTCAAATTGCTGTGTTAGCAGCATCAAAGTGACCTCTCTGAGGCACAAACCTGGGCAGCGTGTATGGAGGTTCTGGCCTTCCCAGACAACAAGACCCCCCCTATTGGTCTTGCTGATATGGCCCAAAGGAAATGGTCTTGCGGGTATGGTCCAAATGGAGCAGTGCGTTTGGCACAGGCTTGGCGGCAAGAGTTTCCAGAAGGAAACGTACAAGGTGTCATCCAACCATCTTAGGGACTCCACTTGGGATTTGTGTAGGGTCTCCTCCTTAGCCTTTTCTTCTCCCAAAGTTATCCCGCAAGGCTGTGGAGGTTTAGGGTCGGCGTTTTCCTTCTCCTAGATGGGCTACCTGCCCAGGCTGACGAGCCCCATCTGCTTTAAATGCTGATGAAGCCTGACAAAGGTCGGTCCCAACAGAAACAGTAGCAAGTGCGGTTATGGGTTTGACGGTGCTCCTACACACCTCTTCATTTTTGCTCCATGTAATTTGCAAGCCACTTTAGTTTTACCAAAACACGGATCGCATCTACAGATGGCAACATTTAAGTATAAGTTTTGCTGTTGATGTTGCTGTGTCTTCGTTGTCGTTGCCTTCCCCCCCTATTACTGGGTGACCTTTTGAATTAATGTTCCTTTCTCACAAAATGCTTCAAATACCATTGTGTTCTCAGTTAGCTGCTGTGACATCTACTGATATGGGAGACCTAATTAACCAAAAGAATTCCCAGTTGCTGAATTTAGCTAGCAATCTGCTTAGGACTCTGTCCAGCAGATGTTTTTCCTGCATTAGAAGTCTGGGGACTTTGTAGACCTCCCTGCTCTTTAATCCTCAAAGTAAATATCAACACATTTGAGATGTGGAAACTGGCTCTTCAGCACAGAAATGAAATGTTACCATGGCCACCGCTTTTAGGTCTTGCATGTAAGAAATCCATCGTGGGAGCAACAAAGTAGATTCACAGAACAGCAAGTTCATCTTAAGCCTGCCTCAAAATTAAAAAGGAAACAAAGAAAAGATGATGTCACTGGGATGAGTAATAATCAGCTCTTCTCATCGCCTGGGCAAGTCAGCAGAGATACAGAAATATTGTCTCTATGTACATTAGTAAGTTGATAATAATAATTATTATTTTATGATTTATACCCCGCCCCTCTGGCTGGGTTTCCCCAGCTGCTCTGGACGGCTTTCAGAAGATATAAAACATAATTGACAAATTAGATCGACAAATATTTTTGTATACAATCGCACATTCCAAATTCAAATGATGGATCCAATTTTCATTTGTTACTAACTGTTTTATTAAAATATCTCTAGCCTGTTTATATCAACCGATCTCAGGCCAGGATATGGGCATCATATATAACCATAAAGCAATAATCATAGTATAAAATCAAATAATCAGCCATAGCAATATAGGCACTGAGCAGAAATCAACAAGCATGTTCTTTTAAATTAAAGATGCAGCAATGGCATGACTTGACACTGGGTTGAAACCGGGGTCATTTACAAGTGAGCCTCCAAAGAGAGGCCCTTTCGTTATCCGGGTGCAACAGCGGAGAAAGACCAAGCTAATCCATGCCAGTGGAATCTTTCATCCTATGGGCCTCCTGTGCTTATATCTGCCCTTCATGATCCAACAAAAGCTGGGGTGGGGCAGAGGTGGCGGCTGTTTCTCATCTTAAATAAGCTTATACCTCGAATGCATAGAATGCTATTGTTGGTGGCATTTGTCAGACTCTGGAAATAACGGAGCAGTGCGCCTTGGAGGGTGAAGTCAAAGCGTTGAAGAGTTACGGCGCCTGCTGTTACTGTAATAATAATAATAATAATTTATTATTTGTACCCCACCCATCTGGCTGGGTTTCCCCAGCCACTCTGGGCGGCTTCCACAGAGACCAAAAATACACTAAAATGTCACACATGAAAAACTTCTCTGAACAGAGCTGCCTTAAGATGACTTCTGAATGTCAGGTAGTTGGTTATCGCTTTGACATCTGATGGGAGGGTGTTCCACAGGGCGGGCGCCACTACTGAGAAGGCCTTCTGCCTGGTTCCCTGTAGCTTTGTATCTTGCAATCAGGGAACTGCCAGAAGGCCCTCGGTGCTGGACCTCAGCGTCCAGGCAGAATGATGGGGGTGGAGACACTCCTTCAGGTATACTGGACCGAGGCCGTTTAGGGCTTTAAAGGTCAGCACCAACACTTTGAATTGTGGTTGGAAACGTACTGGGAGCCAATGTAGGTCTTTCAAGACCTAGAGAGGCCAATATGGGAGAGATATGTTTTGTTGCAGCTGGGGCAGAGGGTAGCTTCCGGTCATGCTGATGCAGCTGTACAATGACGATTCTATTCTTGGCCCTCCTCTCAGCAGGCATCCCTCCTCTGGTCACTGCTATGGGTGCACAACCTGTCTGCCTGTCTACAGGCACTGTGATTATCTGCAAGGGGTTGTTACACAGTGGGCTGAATGTTGCCCGCCTTCATGTCATGTTTGCAGCCACCTTTGTAGCTCAGAGTTGGTCTGCCAATGGGCCTGGTGCCCGAAGCCTGAATCCATAGACCACATCCTCGGGGATCCTGCCATCTTCCATTCTGTGGAAGTGACCAAGCATAATTTGGTGTGTGTGTGTGTGTGTTAGGTGAGAAATGTAATACAGCTTTTTCCCAACCTAGTTCCTTACAGCTGTTTTAGACTACAACACCCCCAGCCCGTGCAGCTCTATAGTGTCAATGCTGATGGGAGTTGTAGTTCAACAATAGCTAGGGGAATTAGATTGGGAAAGACTGGTGGTAAGTTGCTCTTAAAGCTATGGTTTTCCCAGTAGTGATGTATGGAAGTGAGAGCTGGACCATAAAGAAGGCTAATCGCCAAAGAATGGATGCTTTTGAATTATGGTGCTGGAGGAGACTCTTGAGAGTCCCATGGACTGCAAGGAGATCAAACCTATCCATTCTTAAGGAAATCAGCCCTGAGTGCTCACTGGAAGGACAGATCCTGAAGCTGAGGCTCCAAGACTTTGGCCACCTCATGAGAAGAGAAGACTCCCTGGAAAAGACCCTGATGTTGGGAAAGATGGAGGGCACAAGGAGAATGGGACGACAGAGGACGAGATGGATGGACAGTGTTCTTGAAGCTACCAGCATGAGTTTGACCAAACTGCGGGAGGCAGTGGAAGACAGGAGTGCCTGGCATGCTCTGGTCCATGGGGTCACGAAGAGTCGGACACGACTAAACAACAACAAGTTGCTCTTTAAACTGCTGTGGCACATATCACTGATTCATATTCCTGTAGCCAGATGTGGAGCTATAGAACTTGGACCACTTCTTGTTCTTGGGGTGTTGTTGTTAAAGCTAGCGTCAGAAATTGGTGGGGAGTGTATCTCATGTTTCTGCATTGTTTTTTTCTCAAGTACAGTACACTGCTGGCTTTCCTGTGAGGATGACTCTTCCTTCTTCAAAGAATTTTTTTTAAAAAATCCTGGTGGCAAGTCACATAAAAGAAAATCCCTTCCTGCTTTCGTATGCACACCTCGTAGGCACAATGCATTTGGAATATTGCCTTTCCCGTGTAGACAGAATACTAATGGCTTTAGAGCTACAGCTGCCTTCGTAGTGCCTTGCAAACTTCCGTCTGTGTCACCAAAACACTGTACAGGATGGCACGAGGCCACAGTGTTTGTAACTTGATATTCCTGTCTCTCTCTCTCTCTCTCTTAATGCAGTTTTGAAACAGCAATTCTGAAATATTTAACATATTAAATAGGCAGCAGATTTGTTCATTTTTCCCGAGTCTCTTCTCTGCTCATTGAATTGGCAATTTTGGCTGCAAGGATACTGCTTGCCCCATCACTTTCTGACACTCCTCCCATACCTGAGGAATAATACTTCCATCTCTGGGTATTTTGAGGTGTGGTGTGGTTTCCAAAGGAATCACACAAGGAATTCTCTTAAACAGAAGAGCTTTTGTTTCTGTTTATACTTGCTGCCAACAAAGGTCCGTATAGTAAAAGCTATGGTTTTACCAGTAGTGATGTATGGAAGTGAGAGCTGGACCATAAAGAAGGCTGATCACTGAAGAATTGATGCTTTTGAATGATGGTGCTGGAGGAGACTCTTGAGAGTCCCATGGACTACAAGAAGATCAAACCTATCCATTCTTAAGGAAATCAGCCCTGAGTGCTCACTGGAAGGACAGATCCTGAAGCTGAGGCTCCAATACTTTGGGCACCTCATGAGAAGAGAAGACTCCCTGGAAAAGACCCTGATGTTGGGAAAGATGGAGGGCACAAGGAGAAGGGGATGACAGAGGACGAGATGGTTGGACAGTGTTCTCGAAGCTACCAGCATGAGTTTGACCAAACTGTGGGAGGCAGTGGAAGACAGGAGTGCCTGGCGTGCTCTGGTCCATGGGGTCACAAAGAGTCGGACACGACTAAACGACTAAACAACAACATACTTGCTGCGAATTGTGGCCCAGTCACCACCTCTGCCTACTCAACAACTCACATCTCTTTCTCCACCTCTTCCTATCAACATCATGTGATACTTCTGGATCCTGGGCCCTATTGGAAGTTAATTATTGGCGCTGCTTACACTTCATTCATGTCTGCACAACTATGTGATTGTGTTGATCGTGAAAAGTTACCTGAGCGCATTCCCCCAAGGAGCAATTGGGAACAATGGACAGTATATGGTCCCATGGTCAAAATCTATACAGGCAATATAGACCACAGCTGGACTTCAATTCTGCTGCTCTCTTTTGGTTCCAGCCATGTTCATGCACCAGCCTGCCATTCAGAAACCCAATGTTCCTCAGATATTTTAATTTTCCATTTTACAATATTTCAACAACAAAAACTAAATCTAAACAAATTCAACCTCCATTTTCTTCCCCTCTGCGTTCCTTATCTTACTGCATAACCAATTCAAACCTATTTACATATTTAACCTTTTTACTCCCTTTAAGTTATTTCTTACTGCTCGTGTTTATGTCAATCCTTCTAGCGTTTTTTAATTCATATATTCAACAAATTTCCCCCATTCTATTAAAAAAAAGTCTCTCGTTTTGATCTCTTATTCTTCCGTTAAGTTTTGCCATCTCTGCATATTCCATCAGTTTTAATTGCCAGTCGTCTTTCATTGGGACTGCTGCTTCTTTCCATCTTTGGGCGGCAGAAATCTAATGTTGCTCATCAGACTTCTGTCTAATGCTGTTGCTCTCAGTTCCCTTTCATTCTGTCCTTCTAATTTGACCAGTAACAGAATGGCTGCCGGATGAAGAGACCTGTTCACTATGACTACTAAAGGCAGTCAGTTCCTTCCACTGTTTCAGGGCTGCCTTCCACAGATGATTGACACCTTTCCACACCTGAAGCAACAGAGTGCTGTTGCACCTGTGGAGAGATCAAAATTAGAAACTGAATTGTTAGAACCCAATACTAAGAATTTGTCAAGAATGTACAACTTGCTGTTGAAGTGGAATACACAAGATGAAACAGTTAAATCAGCTATGATTAAATGGGCACAAGACATTGGTCATGACATTATGTTTGCTGACTGGGAACAGTTATGGACCACTGGTATCAAATTTACGGCATGTAATGCCCTAAGAGAGAATATTATGAAAATGATCTACAGGTGGTACATGACCCCAGTCAAGCTTGCAAAAATATATCACATGCCCAATAATAAATGCTGGAAATGTAATGAAGCTGAAGGTACTTTTTATCATCTTTGGTGGACGTGCCCAAAGATTAAGGTCTTCTGGGAAATGATCTATAATGAAATTAAGAAGGTTCTTAAGTGCACCTTTCACAAGAAACCAGAGGCCTTTCTCTTGGGCATGGTTGGCCAAATGGTATTAAGGAAGGATAGGATGTTTTTTTATGTATGCTACAACAGCAGCAAGAGTTCTCTTAGCAAAGTATTGGAAGACACAAGAACTACCCACTCTGGAAGAATGGCAGACGAAGGTGATTGACTACATGGGACTGGCTGAGATGACTGGCAGAATCCGTGACCAAGGAAAAGAGATGGTGGAAGAAGATTGGAAGAAATTTAAAGTTTATCTTAGAAACTACTATAAAATTAATGAATGCTAAAATGTCAAGGGTAATGTTAAAAAATAAGATTCCAGCTGTAAATGATTGGGTAAAGGAAGAAGGAAAGGAAAAGAGTTTAAAAGTTAATAGAAGTGAGGGGTTGCTGAAGGAAATTATTAAATAGGGATGCAGAAAAGGGAGGCATGGGGAAGTCGGTGAAATAGGGTTAATGAAAAAGAGGTTATGAAATTATACGTGTTTATATGTTTGTTTGTTTATGTATTGTGTAATGTATTGTCTTTAATTTATGTTGGAAAATCAATAAAAATTTATTTTTTAAAAAAACAACAACAGAGTGCTGTTGCACCTGAAGGACAGAACTCCATCCTATTTCCTGCAATAGTCAGACCCAGCTTACACTTATGAACTTCAACACTTGAGTGTATTTGTGATCTCTGAATCATACCAACTGTAGCAGTGTACCATATTTTTTGAAGGCGTTCTCTGCTTCCAATAAACCAGGCATGGCCAAACTTGGCCCTCCAGCTGTTTTGGGACTACAGTTCCCATCATCCCTGACCACTGGTCCTGTTAGCTAGGGATGATGGGAGTTGTAGTCCCAAAACAGTTGGAGGGCCATGCCTGTGGTACACTTAGTAACATGAATCATGGAAAGAGGGAAGGAGACGGGGGATAAGATAATACTATGGGCTGAAATCTGACCTGTTTATACTTGGAGCAGTTCAATTGAAATCAGTGAGATTGAGGTGGTCATGATTACCTCAAGTCCTATTAATGTCATTGGATCAAACCCTTTGAATTCTTGCGAAGTATGAGAAAGGGGGTACGATGCGTTTTCAGACGTTTGCCTACTTTTCTGCTCTAGTGTAAAGCTAAATGGGAAATCTTTTTAAGGATTTCGTAAAAGACAAAAAAAAAGTTTTAAATATCCAACCTGGGGCCAAAGATTGCTTATTTAGTAGAGCAGGTGTTCTGAACAACTTTACACAGTTCCGCTGGGAAGCCAAAAAAGGCAGGAAAAAATAATATTCTTCTAAATTTACTAACCACTTATTAGTTTTTTAATCACATTTGAACTTACCAGTTTCTCACAACAACAGAAACTGTACCGCCAGGCAGCAATGATTTTCCATATTGTTTGATTGGCGGTTATTGAAATTAAAATTGTCATTTCTAAAAATAAAGCTTTTTTCTTCTATGCAAAAGAGCCAGTATCAGATTGGAAGAGACAGCAGAGGTAAATTATGTAGCTGCTGCATTCCTTTTTATTATGTAACTTGTGTTGATATATGTTATTATGTTTGCTTTCCCCCCTATCATAATATAAAAAACCCCCAGCAATAATATATTCTTTTTTTAAAAAATCTATAAATGCTAAATCAAATACTAGACCCCAGGCCTACTTAGATGAAACTCTAAGGAAATGAATGCAGGTAGAACAAAAGTATGTTATGGAACATAGCCAGGGTTTTTTGGGACTGTCTAGGAGCAATGAGGCATTCATTGAATATCTATGCTTTAGTCAAGAAAGCTTCTTCTCAGCTGCTCTTAGATTCAGACCTTTCCAGAATTGGTTTGAAGGCCATTTTACACTATGCATTCAATTATACTTGTAAAGTTGCACGATACAGTTATATTCACATTCACTTTTCTCTGTTTAGGTTTTGACATATATTAGTTGTCTGAACCTCCTGGCAAATAAAAGTGGAAGAAATGGAGGCAGTGAGAGATTTTACTTTCTTGGGCTCCATTATCACTGCAGATGGTGACAGCAGTCACGAAATTAAAAGACGCCTGCTCCTTGGGAGAAAGGCGATGGCAAACCTAGACAGCGGGACATGGGACTCTCAAGAGTCTCCTCCAGCACCATAATTCAAAAGCGTCAATTCTTCGGCGATCAGCCTTCTTTATGGTCCAGCTCTCACTTCCATACATCACTACTGGGGAAACCATAGCTTTAACTATACGGACCTTTGTTGGCAAGGTGATGTCTCTACTTTTTAAGATGCTGTCTAGGTTTGTCATTGCTTTTCTCCCAAGAAGCAGGCGTCTTTTAATTTCGTGACTGCTGTCACCATGTACAGTAATCATAGATCCCAAGACTTTATAGGGGAGAGAATTGTTTTTCCATGTCTGCTAGCAAAGAGAGAAGTAGCACTTAAGACTAACCAGCTATGAAGAACCTGTGGTCCTTCACATGTCACTGGAGTACATCTCTCAGCAGCCTAATGGCCAATGGTTCCTGATCATTAAAAAAATAATGATGATTTGATTTGGTCAGGTCCCCCAGTTTCTCAGTTGCTGTTTAAAAAGCAGCAGGGCCCTCAAAAACATGTTCAAGGACTTAAATGGTGGTACATTTAACAAAAAATCTGCAACTGGCTAAACATTGCAGCAAACAAAAGAAGCAGGCAGTCCCCCAGTTCATTTGTATGTACTTACGTGTGTGCACGCACGCACACACGCACACACAGAGATACACTCTTAGCATGGGCAACACAAGATATTTTGTTGCCTCAGGTGCAACAGCAAATATAATACAAATATGTATTTTGGCACCCGAGGTTGAATAAAAAACAACAACACATGTGAATCTCCCTCTCCCTGGCAGTAAAAATGCAACAATAATAAACTGAGCAACGTTCTGCCCTTTCATGATGCTCAGTGATGCACAAGGCAGCGGAGGTGACCAGAACATAGATTACTGAATCCAGGTTATCCGTGATCTGATAGAGTCACAATTGTACCCATAGTCAAAGTATGTAGAAGGCTTTCCACATCACCTGGCCTGATGCAAGAAGACCTCCAAAGGCCCACTCTTTCAGACCCCATCAGAAGCAGACTGCATTTGCTCGTAATGGTGTCTGTGTTGTCCAGGCATAGGCAAACTCAGCCCTCCAGATGTTTTGAGACTACAATTCCCATCATCCCTGACCACTGGTCCTGTTAGCTAGGGATGATGGGAGTTGTAGTCCGAAAACATCTGGAGGGCCGAGTTTGCCTGTGCCTGATCTTGTCTATATACTGTACACATTTTTTCTTTACGGTAAGAATTTTTCAGTCTGCAGCGAACACTTGTGGGACACTCTGTGGTACTGTGTTGCCTTTTAGGGGCTAATTTTTTTGGTGTGCTGTAGTCTCACTGCTTGAATTCATTAGTAACTTGAGTTCTATCAGATTGCCGTGAAACCCAAGATCTCAGTGTTGGTCACTGGAGAAATGCCAATATTGAAGAGAAAAATATAGTTCAGCCAACATGCTTGAGGCCATGGAGAGCTTACCTAATGAATAAAAGAACATTCTCTAGACAGATGGGAAACGGGATTTTTAAAATCACCTGAAGATTATGTCGATAAATATGAAATGTGCT
Source organism: Podarcis siculus (assembly GCA_034642415.1). Lineage (NCBI taxonomy): Eukaryota > Metazoa > Chordata > Lepidosauria > Squamata > Lacertidae > Podarcis > Podarcis siculus. Next base: position 2,589,297 of record JAXCMG010000054.1, on the reverse strand, counting down.
TATTGGATACATTTTGGGGGATGTAGTTTTATGTAAAGTTATCTACAAGGGTTCAGTAGGCAGAAGGTAGCATTTAGACTGAGGAAGATGTTGTCTCACATCTATTGCATCTCAATTCTAATTCCTAGTTCTATGGAAATCGAAGATAAATGCTTTCTGTTAAATAGATGGCATTAGGCATGAATAGCAAATGAAATATGAAATATTCAGCATGTATTGAGCTACACAAATAATTAATTCCTAAAATGTCTTATCATTTCATCAATGGCATTTGTTTTCCTTGCTGAACTAATTCAGTGCTATATGTTTCCAATGTTGTGATTCTTGCTTTAAGTAAAAAATAAATAAATTGTAACTTGGCAGTCTGCAGAGGAGGGCACCCCTATGTCCTCTGGTCAGAGATATATTGGTAAAAAAAATCCTTATTCATTTGTATTTTCCATATCATTTGCATTCCCTCATTTAAAATCCTGTATTGCATGGTCAAATTTTCAAAGAAACAGTCCTACATGCAAATTCGAGCCAGAAAAAGCAGCATAATGCATATAACTAAATAAGAAGATAAAACATTCCAACTGCAGACATTAGTCTTGGTTATAAAAGTTGCAGTTCTAATCCATAATGCTTAGTGGATTTTCAGCATAGGATATGTGTGTGTGTGTGTGTGTGTGTGTGCGCGCGCAATTGAAAACTATTATTTGCAGGACCTTTTATGACACTACCATATGCAAGTTACTTGTTCGTAATGAAAAAGAGTATTGAGTTTTGCAAAGTGGTTTTCCTAAAGTAGATTATTTTTGTTGTTCATCCAATGTAGTATCATTTAGTTTGATGCTGTCTACACATAACCTTTATTTTAGAGGTAAAGAGAATGCAGCTTCGGCTGTGCATGATGTGTAGGAGCTTTTATTGATGAGACCAAGATATGGTTTGGTGGTTCCTTGTGTTAGCTTGGAGGCTGCCAAAGGATTACTTACACACAAGCTGTCCCTGGGGAAAGAAGACCCTTCAGCTCCTTCGAAATTTATGCTAATAATAGTTTAGCACTGAAAACTCCATTCATTTAACATCTTGAGAAATCTCTAGCATGCATTACTCATGTGTCTTGGAAAAATTAAGCTCCAAGTGTATGGAAAATTAGTTAATTCATACTCTGAGGAATGTTTAGTTACATATCAGCTTTATTTTAGGAGTTGTGCTCCAAGCCCAAAACCCATCCCTCATGGAAATAAAGACACAGTGAAGATAGAATTTAGTTTAAATGTTAATGGGCAAATTTTGGCCACAGCTTTATTGAATACACAAATGTGACTGGTATTGACTTAGGCATTGGTATCAAAACTATATGTGGCTCCTGCCCCACCCTGCAGGAACCCTGTAAGGGTAAACAACCAGCAGGGGGATCTCTGTCAGTGTATATTGACTGATGCTCACCCCTGGGGTTCCTGGGGGTCCTGGCATGGCCCTAGCCCCTCTCTGGGCTTCAGACGAGATCCAGACCCCCGGATTCCTTTAACGGAATACCCTATTCATTGGAGGGGTGGGTGATGGCCACACCTCCCCACATTCCCCTAAACCAATGCCTAACCACCAAACCTTACAAAGTTGTGACGATTGCTAAGAGGTAGGCAAAAACCAAGTGGCCACAGCCAATCTGCCACATTGGGAAAAATTCCTACCTGGCCCCCGTTCCAAAACAGGCGACCAACCGAAGTCCAAAGCAAGGCCAAACACGACCTAATTAACGGGCAGGTGTTCGGCAGCGCGAAGCAAAAGGAGGTCCCTACGTCACACTGCCTAATAGTTGCTCATTGAGGTCCCCCAGGCCACCCCAATAACTCACACTTCACACATCAATTTTTGTTTAAGGTTTTTGGCATGAATTTGGCCACAACTTTATTTAAATACACACATGTGAGTGGTTGCTTAGGCATTGGTTACGGCTATCTGTCCTTGCCCCAGGGACAGAACTGACTTCCGGATTCCAGCGGAAGCCAGTCAAGGAGAACCATATTGGGGAGAAATGAAGCTGGACATCAGTCCCTCACCTCTCACCCTCATGCCCCCTGGGGTTTGCACGGCCCAAGTCCGATGCCAGGGACTAGGACAAAAGGGATGGCAAGCCCCTGGATTCCTTTAACGGAATTCCCTTTCAGCACCACCATTGGAGGGGTAGGCACTTACCCCTCCACCAACCAATTTGAACCATTGCCTAACCGCCAACCTTACAAGTTGTGACAATTTGCTACGCAGTAGGCAAAAACCAAATGGCACCAGCCAATCAGCCAAATGGACAAAATTCCTACCAGGCCCCTGCCCCAAGGCAGATGACCCCATGACAGGCATAGCAAGGTCAGAGGACAACGAACCCACCCCCCCTTTTCAGGGAGGGTGGGCGGGTGATCCGGTGCACACAGCCCAAGAGAAGGCCCCAGGCTGCGAGCCCTGTATTTAAGAACTCTGACCCTTCCCATACTTTAGCAACATAAGATTCTCCCCAGCAACACTCCTTGCCCAATTACAGCATGTGGCCAATTTGCCCAACAACAGTGGGGTGGCCTTTTTGGCCCCCACCGCAACACATGCTCTCTATTATGGAGAACACGCTATACCCCCAACCCCCAACCTTTGCCACGATGCCAGTTGGCTAAAGGCCAGTGGCATAACTGTGGCACCACCGGCTTGGAGTGGGGCAAACCCAACCCACAAGCTGGTTGGGGAAAAGTTTCAGGGGCTGAGCACAACATGGACCCTCTGTTAGGAGGATCCAACTTGTAGCAGAAGTAGAAGCACATGATACTGTACTTGTTTAAATCATGTGGGTTTTTGTTTATGCCCCCTTTTCCTCCTGTTTCTAAGCCTCCTTTAATCTCACCTCTCCTAATTAGGTTTGGCAAGAAAAAAGAGGAGAAAAGTGCCAAAGGTGAACAGAAGGGAAACTCCAAACATGGCACCCTCAGAGAAGAGGACCTGGAAAAGATGAAGGAGGAGCGGGAAAGGTGAGTCTGAGCGGTATTTTGTGGTTCGAGGACCCGATCCCCACTTTGTGGAATGAAGACACACAGAGTATAAGGTTAATGGGCAAGAAAAGGCCACAACTTTATTGATTACAGCAAATGAGAAGGTATTGGCTTAGGCATTGGACCACGACAGATTGACTCCACCCACTCAGAGAGGGGTGAGCCCAAAGGGGGTTTATTCACCAGAAGGTGGAGCCTGTTGATGCTAATACAACTATAAGCTCTCCCCTGATGTCACCGAGGGTCGTGTCATGGCCCCCCGCCACACAAGCATTGGACAGGATCCACGACCGCCGGATTCCTTTAATGGAATACCCAAATTTGAAGGGGTAGGCAATGGCCACACCTAGCCCTTCCACACACCAACAACACATTCCAATGCCTAACCTAACCGCCAATACCAAGAAAGTTGTGACGATTGCTACGAGGTAGGCGAAAAAACCAAAAGGCCTAATGCCAGATGGAAAAATTCCTACCAGGCCCCCTGGGCAACCTGGGCAACCAACCTAAGGTCCATAGCAAGGTCAAGAGAAAACTAAGCCCTAAACTCTAAGGGAGTGGAGGGTGAGTGACTCGCGACGAGAAGGCGGAAAATGAGGCGGAATGGCTGGCGCAGCAGTAACTTAAACTGCAAACCACGCCCCCTCCAAGCCGCTCGGGTGGGCGCTTACCTGTGGGCGTGGTGCGCCAGCCAGGTGAGTGGGGCAGGGGGCGTAACGCCCCCTGCATGTCACAGAAATCGTGTCCCGCCCACAACACCTCCCCTCTTGGAAGGAGGAGCGGGAAAGGTGAGTCTGAGCGACAGGTATATTTTGTCCTGTGTTCACTGAAGATGGACAAGAAGCCAGAGCAGATACAGCTTCCATAGCACCCCAGTCATCCTGCAACCAGTGTGTCAGTCATTCCTTTCTTGCAGACAGCCATGTTGTTTAGCTCTCCTCAGTCTTTTGCCAGACTCTTGAGCCACAGCAAGCCTCACTTTGCTTCGCTACACACTGGTTTTGTTTGATTGTTTTTTATAATATTTTTATAGAGTTTCCATTTTATAATATTTAAACACATCCTCATTATCTACCTAACTTCTTTTGCTCTTACGAGCCTTGACTCCCCTCCCTCCCGCCTCTTGGTTTTCAGAGTTAAACTTGATATCATAGCATTTAAGCATTCTTCAACTTACGTTTCACTCATTCAAAATGTCACAATTTTTGAATAAATATAGAAAGGTAAGAACAATTATCATTGTAAGTCTTCTCACTACCCTGCTAGTGTTCTTAATTGCTCACAATGGTCCTTCAAATATTGTATAAATTTCCTCCAGTCTTTTTGGAATACTTGATCGTGCTGGTTGTTTCCCTGTCAGCTTCGACATTTCCGCAAAGTCCATCATCTTCATCTGCCACTCTCCTTTCGTTGGTATTTCTTGTTGTTTCCATTTTTTATTATTATTATTATTATTATTATTATTATTATTATTATTATTATTATTATTATTATTATTTATTTATACCCTGCTCTAGGCGAAAAGGATTCTTTCTGCAGTTGTTGCATACATAAATAATTTTTTTCTCCCTTTGGTATCTCTTCCCCCACTGTACCCAATGAAAATGCTTCCGGTTCTTTTTAACAAAAATGTTTTTATACATTTTCTTTAACTCATTATGTATCATTTCCCAGTAAGCTTTTACCTCTTTACATGTCCACCACACACTGCACCAGGCTTCCTCAACCTCAGTCCTCCAGATGTTTTGAGACTACAATTCCCATCATCCCTGACCACTGGTCCTGCTAGCTAGGGATCATGGGAGTTGTAGTCCCAAAACATCTGGAGGACTGTGTTTGCCTATGTGCCTGCACTAGAGTCTGTCCTGCCACAGCTGTACCTAGGATTTCCTTGAACCTGCCCAAAGTGAATTCTCCCCCAACCTTTTGCACTGGCCTGCTTAGCTTCCGTCTCTGAAAGATAATTAGTCTAAACTAATGGGTGGAGATTAGGGGTGGGTTTGTGGATTTAATTAGAGACCCCCACCCCCATCTCTTCCTTCATAATTCAAGCTGTATCTGTTTCCGCACTGAAAGAGGTGTGGGGGAGGGAAACAGATCCCAAGTACAGGTAAATACTTAAACCCTCCTCAGGTGTTCCTCGTCACACAATTGCATTCATGCAAGCAGGTGGAATGGCCCTGCCTACTTTGTCACATCACTTTTTATGTGTTATGAAGGTAACATTTGCAGCAGGGAGCCAGTTGTAAACATTTAGGCTCCATGTGCGATTTAGAGCCCTGATCTTCCAGGGAGGAAGAAAAGGTAAGTTTGTGGTGCATGGCTTATGCACATGGCTTGGTGGGTCACAACTTGTGACCAGAAGGCTAATGGTTATTGTTTGTTTGTTTGTTTGTTTGTTTGTTTGTTTGTTGGGGCATCTATAAACTGCCAACTCATAAGAAAAACAATGAAAATCCTTTAAATGTCATAAAATACAAGACCACATCACCCAGCAATGAACAAAATTAATTCTGTTAATTAGTTCTGGTTGCTCAGTGCAGCAAATTGTTTCATTATAGTTTGTTTATAACATGATTTTCTACATAAAAATATGATCAAAGCTTTAGAAGAATGATGAAATCTTCTAACAATATCTGACAATCACAAAATCAGCAGCCATGCCAAACAAACTGAGAAGCGAAACGCTACCTCCCCCCAGTTTCTGTTATGGCACAACTGACAGTCTGTCTAGTAGAAATGGAACTTTATCCTGAATATACATAAGTGGTTTTTACAAATTAATTAGTATTTGGCCAAGGTTTGCACCGGTGGTACTGAAATTTCTGTAACATATGCCTAGCACTGCTAGCCTGAGTCCTCCTTTATTTTCAACTTCTAACTCCCCCATTGCATGCTGGCAATTTGAGAGGTATGTGTCCTTCATTTACAGGAGCCAATGTCTTTTATTAGGATCCTGGCAAGCTAAGAAGTATGCGTCCCATCTGTTAAAGGGCCAGTGTCATTTGCAAAATCGTTGGCAGACTTGAAGGAATGATCCCGTCTGTTTCTAGGGCTAATGTTCCAATTGGACGTGGAACAATTGTTGTTAACATTTCTTTTAGTGATAAATTCTCCTCTGAAATAGAATGTATTCCCTGGAGTGACAGTTAATTGGTAAGAACCTATTAAAAACAGTCAGTTCAATGCCTTTATAATTCTGGTTTATCTTCTCTAATAATTATTCACCTTTCTGACCTGGAAATGTTTGAGACTGAAATGGAGAACAGCAGGTGTGCTTAGAAGCTGATGAACCTAGATGATATTTTTAACTCACATATTTGATTCTTATCCCACAATTAACGAGAGCTGAAATATCACCTTTTTTCCACTGGGCAATTTCATATCCTTTTAATTCTGTTGTAAGGTGGGGGGGATGCTTATCCAGTGAATTCCCAAAGGATGACTTGAGATAAGCAGGCTATTTCTGTTTTCTCTGTCATATCTACATAACCTCACTCTCAAGCTCACATTGCTTGGAGCAGTGGTAGCTAGCAACTGCATCACAAGTCCATTGCAGCGTGTAGGAATGATTCGCACTAGAACATGCATGCAGTTCCACAGTTTTCCCCCGTCTAATCTGATGAGCCAAGCTACTTGAGAAATAACTGGCTTCAAACCCATGGTGTCTGCGACCACCTGTACTACTGGTTGGGCACTCAGTGATTATTTTATGCTGACTGTATTTTTGGATGGATGGATGGATAAGATGAGTGATAGCTTGTTTGCATGGGACACGGGTGGCGCTGTGGGTTAAACCACAGAGCCTAGGACTTGCCGATCAGAAGGTCGGTGGTTCGAATCCCCGCTCCCGTTGCTCGGTCCCTGCTCCTGCCAACCTAGCAGTTTGAAAGCACGTCAAACTGCAAGTAGATAAATAGGTACCACTCCAGCGGGAAGGTAAACGGCATTTCCGTGCGCTGCTCTGGTTCGCCAGAAGCAGCTTAGTCATGCTGGCCACATGACCTGGAAGCTGTACGCCGGCTCCCTCGGCCAATAAAGCGAGATGAGCACCGCAACTCCAGAGTCGGTCACGACTGGACCTAACGGTCAGGGGTCCCTTTACCCTTTACCTAGCTTGTTTGCAGATACAAATCTCCTGTGTGATGTTTCAGTCACCAAATGATGAACACGCATTTACAGTGTGAACTGGTCCCTAGGGAAGACAAGTCTGAAGTAACTCAGGAGCCTAGTTTGGGCTGGTAAAAATAATTTATTGCTCAGCCCTTGGAAAGGTAGCAGATGATATTAACAACAAGAAAAAGGGAAAGCTTCCTTCCTTGTGACATATTACTGGGAGGGGTGGAATTGCAGGAGAGTTTGAAAGATAAGCTCCAAGTTATCCAGTTGAGTGGAACTTTAGTGCTTTATGTTGTTATTGACTGCTCACCTAATGATAGCTTACATAGACAGTAAAGATGAGTTTTATAACCCTGTCCCCAGATTCACTAATCCCATAATGTATAATGTAATTCAGGCCTAAGATTTTAATGCACATATTGGCAACGGCGACTGCATAGCGAGTCGGTGCCATAGATCTTGCTGCCACTATGACTTCACTAGCTGCATACTTTGTCTTGCCTTCCAAATGGACGAAAGCTTCAGGAAAGATTTACTAGAATGTAGACTCTGCACATTCCTTACTAGGAGAGAAATTAATTTATCGTAAAACGTAACAATTGGCGGGCCCACAGCTGAAAGGAGTATTGTATGTGGTGTGCGAAAGCCACAGGTACAAACAACTTGGCCTTGTAGGAGATTTTAATTGCTCTCCTAATTCGGTATCTGGAACATAAAGAAGGCTGATCGCCGAAGAATTGATGCTTTTGAATTCTGGTGCTGGAGGAGACTCTTGAGAGTCCCATGGACTGCAAGAAGATCAAACCGATCCATTCTGAAGGAAATCAGCCCTGAGTGCTCACTGGAAGGACAGATCGTGAAGCTGAGGCTTCAATACTTTGGCCACCTCATGAGAAGAGAAGACTCCCTGGAAAAGACACTGATGTTGGGAAAGATGGAGGGCACAAGGAGAAGGGGATGACAGAGGACAAGATGGTTGGACAGTGTTCTCGAAGCTACCAGCATGAGTTTGACCAAACTGCGGGAGGCAGTGGAAGACAGGAGTGCCTGGCGTGCTCTGGTCCATGGGGTCACAAAGAGTCGGACACGACTAAACAACAACAACAACAAATTTGGTATCATTGGTAAAAGTTCGTTAGCTGCCTACTGCTCACTTTCCATGCCTGGTAACATAGCAGATTTTGTTGGTGTTGGTGGTGAAGGGAAACAGGGAGAGAATAAGTCCCAAGGCCAAGCACTCTGGCCTAACTCTGTGCTGCTTTTCAGAAGAAAGATTCTGATACACTGCCTCCTTCCACCCAATACTGAGGCCTCCATTAACCAAGGACTCGTGGAACAGGCCAATGTAGGGTTTTGTTTTGTTATTGCGGGTGTCACAGGTTTACATATTCCAGTTCTTTTGGCTTGCTGTGGCCCATGCACAGTTTCACATGTGGTGCACGTCAGATGCAAAAAAAACCCTGGGTTCCTACAATACTGCTAGGTGAAAACTGCATTTTTGATGGAAAGTGCAAGTGCTGTCCACTCTGGGGAGAGAAGCGTCAAAGAAGCAGCTTCTCTTTGGATGGTAGGAGCTAAGCCCAACCAGTCAGATAAGAATTGGCCAGTCTGGCCAGCCATTGAGACTGGAGAGATAAAGATTGCCTTGGTCTAAAGCAGGCTTCCTCAACCTCGGCCCTCCAGATGTTTTGAGACTACAGTTCCCAGCATCCCTGACCACTGGTCCTGATAGCTAGGGATCATGGGAGTTGTAGGCCACAAACATCTGGAGGGCCGAGGTTGAGGAAGCCTGGTCTAACGCGTAACACCAGACAAGTGTAAAAATACCCAACATGCTCTCTTCTTCTCCCACCAAGTCACTTGGTTGTGTTGAGAGATGTCTGCAAAGACAATGGGGCCAACCTGTCTGATCAGCCTGACCTCATTCCTGGCTTGGTTGTCAAGAAAAAAGAGTGAAAACATCTCAGAGAAGTCAGAGAGAAAGCTTGCTCTCACACGAAGCAATTTCTTCTGTGAAGCAAATGTCTCCAACGCACAAAGAGGATTACTCTGAAAGCGGCCATCTTGGTTCTGACTGGGCCCAACTGATGGGAACAGTTCTGTGATAAACATTTCCAGAAAACCTTCTGTTGTCACAAAGGCTGACGGGTGAGCTCTTCAAAAGAATTTTAGTTAAGGAAGCACAATGTCCTCTGTAAGTGTAGATTGGCTAGCATGGCTGTCAAGTGTCTTTTCAACAGTAAATGGGATGTTCTGACACCTGGCAGGGATGATCGCAGCCATTTAGCCCAATCAGCCAAGAATGTGCAGATGTCAAGTCTTACTGCTGAAAAAAAATCGACATAAGTCTTAGAAAAGGCCTTTTTAAATTGTTTAAATACCTGACCACCACGTATGTGTGTACTATTTAGATTTTCTTATTCACATTTCTACAGCATGGGCGCCATGTTTTCCTATTCCTTCCTGTTTTTAAGAGTCTTTGGAGGTGTGGTTGGACCTGGCTTCTTTTCAGCCAAAGCTCAGATGTTCAGATTTCTTCCCCTCCTCACCACCGGCACTGACTGCTTGTACATTGGAGGTTCCTGTGGAGATGATGGCACAGAGAGTGCAGTTCACATTGTAAACATAGCTAGGCTGCACCCTTTTGAAGCTTCTGGTAAATGTTCAGTGCCTTTCATGCCTGGAAGAAGCTGCTCATCTATGAGTGGCAATAGCCGGACAAAACCAGTCAGATGACAACTGGCTAGCCATTTAGACAGGCGGGACACGGGTGGTGCTGTGGTCTAAACCACAGATCCTAGGGCTTGCCGATCAGAAGGTCAGCGGTTCGAATCCCCACAGTGGAGTGAGCTCCCGTTGCTCTGTCCCAGCTCCTGCCAACCTAGCAGTTCGAAAGCATGTCAAAGTGCAAGTAGATAAATAGGTAACACTCTGGTGGGAAGGGCAACAATGTTTCCATGCGCTGCTCTGGTTTCTCCAGAAGCGGCTTAGTCATGCTGGCCACATGACCTGGAAAAACTGTCTGCGGACAAATGTTGGCTCCCTCGGCCAGTAAAGTGAGATGAGTGCCACAACCCCAGTTGTCAGCAACTTGACTTAACGGTCAGGGGTCCTTTACCTAGCCATTTAGACACGAGAATATTCATTGGTCCAGCGAACAATGTGCTAAAGCTGTAGGTGAAAGTCATCCCTGACACATCAGTGAGGTGACTCAAAACTAAAGATCTGTTCTCCGTAAGGAGGCCACTGCTGTTCTTCATTTCCCAGGGATACAGTTTTCGCAGAGAGCAGATTACTAGTCCTTCGTAATCTGAGCTATTGTCTCATCAGAGTGAATCTGTTTTATGGTACGCATAAAGTCACTGTGTAGTTCCTTCTTTTCAAAATTTGGCTAGACCAGCTTCAAAGGCTTAAAGTCTACCCATAAAAGGAAAACATTACTTTCAGTGTATTTTCTTGTTAATTGAGATGATTCAGTCTTAAACCACTACAGATTAAACTTTCAATATGGGGAGAGGCAGGCTTCCTTTTCTGAAATGAAAAGTGTCTCCCTCACTCATACCTAGGAGGCTACTCATGTTGCTTTTTAATATGCTTGTCTTTGAAGATCTATCTAAAGTAAACCAGATGTATTGAGTAGCTTGTACTTTGTGATAATTTGTCCTCTTCTTAAAAATTGAATTTAATATTAATATCTGCTGAAAGAGAGCTGTTTTCTTGATTATTTACCTCTTTCTCCTAAGTATCCCCACTGAGATTATTATTTTTAGGAGATCCTTACATATTTCTGCTGATAAATAAATACAGATACACACAAAAAATGGGTGTATATATGTAATAATTTATTATATTTTTATATAAAAGCTCATGATAGAATATAAATTGTAAATATAAAGGGCCGTACATAGCCAATCAGACGTTGCTCTTCTTGTCCTATCCCCTCCAGTCCCTGCCCCTTCCCTTCTCCCTCGAAATATGCTCCAGAAGGTTGGGGGGATTTTCTGGAGCAGATGGGGAGGGCTTACTGGGGAAGAGAGGGAACAAAAGTCCCATTGAGCCAATGGAACTCCACTGGCACAACCTTCCATACAGTTAAATCTTGATGCTGGTTCCTTTGTGATAGGAGCTTATTTTCTTAATAAAAACACTTGTGCCTGTGGTTTTCTCACTGGAGAAAATAAGTGTATAAGCAGAAAAGTAAGAAGTTGAATGTACATCTGGCTTTTATTTTCAGCAGCCGGCAAGGACTGAATATTTGAGCAAGTGATTCTCAGACTTAGGACCTTGCAAATGACTTCAAGTTTGTGGTTTACTTCTAGGAAGCCTTCCAACACCATAGAATGGTTCTCCCCTGTCTTATCGGCCCTGAGCCTTGCTCATGTTAATATTCTTTAAATCAATACGTATGCTCTGGAAAGTGCAATTTAATATTGCAGCTCTGAGCATCCTGCGCAAGCTACATTCATCCCACAGAAGAAGAAAACATTTTTATTCATGTGTATGGGGAGAGAGATAAACTCATCTACATGGCATAGTAAGCTAAACTATGGCTTGCTGGGACCATGCAAGCATCTGGGCAAAGTTGCTTCACAGCCACTTTCATAGAATCCTAGAATTGTAGAGTCAGAAAGGGCCATGAGGGTCATTTCATGCAACCGCCTGCAATGTAGGAATCTTTCGCCCAACATTCTCCTGCCTAGTCTTCTTCTTTACTCCTGTGCCAATCTTGGTTACATTTCAGGGTTAGTGAAGAGAGAGCTTAACCATAAGCCTGGGTTCAGACATTGTTGTTGTTGTTTAGTCGTTTAGTCGTGTCCGACTCTTCGTGACCCCATGGACCAGAGCACGCCAGGCACTCCTGCCTTCCACTGCCTCCCACAGTTTGGTCAGACTCATGCTGGTAGCTTCGAGAACACTGTCCCACCATCTCATTCTCTGTCGTCCCCTTCTCCTTGTGCCCTCCATCTTTCCCAACATCAGGGTCTTTTCCAGGAAGTCTTCTCTTCTCATGAGGTGGCCAAAGTATTGGAACCTCAGCTTCAGGATCTGTCCTTCCAGTGAGCACTCAGGGCTGATTTCCTTAAGAATGGATAGGTTTTATCTTCTTGCAGTCCATGGGACTCTCAAGAGTCTCCTCCAGCACCATAATTCAAAAGCATCAATTCTTTGGCGATCAGCCTTCGTTATGGTCCAGTTCTCACTTCCATACATCACTACTGGGAAAGCCATTGCTTTTACTATATGGACCTTTGTCGGCAAGGTCATGTCTCTGCTTTTTAAGACGCTGTCTAGGTTTGTCATCGCTTTTCTCCCAAGAAGCAGGCGTCTTTTGATTTGGTGACTGCTGTCACCATCTGCCATGATCATGGAGCCCAAGAAGGTAAAATCTCTCACTGCCTCCATTTCTTCCCCTTCTGTTTGCCAGGAGGTGATGGGACCAGTGGCCATGATCTTCGTTTTTTTGATGTTGAGCTTCAGACCATATTTTGCACTCTCCTCTTTCACCCTCATTAAAAGGTTCTTTAATTCCTCCTCACTTTCTGCCATTAAAGTTGTGTCATCTGCATATCTGAGGTTGTTATTTCTTCATGCAATCTTAATTCCAGTTTGGGATTCATTTTAGCTCAATGGGGCATGGGAATAAATAAGACCAGGGAGGAGCAAAGTGGATTTGAGTTCTTCTCTATGAGCCCAAACATCTACGTGGTCCCAGTAAGACACAGTTTGGATTATTGTGACCTTTGAACCAGGCCTGTATATTTGAAGGGATGCTGGAGACTTGAAAATCTATTTCTAACCTATGCAATGTTTCATCTTTTTTTCTTTTCTTTTCCAAGTGATAGTGGATATCAATGTTAAGGCAGGTTGTGCCCAAAATGGATAGCAGAAATAGATTATTATTATTATTGCTTCTAAAATAACATTATATAGTAATTCTATTGGTAGATATAGAAATATATTATACTAGAAAATCTTATTGAATTTCAAATAAAACATAGCTAATGTTATTATAACCACAATGCAATGTTAGAACGAGTGTATCTGTGTTGAATCTCCTATACTTTTTGCATCTTATTTGGTAAGAGTTAATTCAACACAGCATTTCTGTTCATTGAATATTCCTGACTTAGCAGCACCGCTAGGTTCTGTGGTTTAGACAAAATAAAGTTTTGGATGAGATCCCAGTTTTAATAGTCCCAATTTATTATAACCATTGAACCCTGATCAGATCACAGATTGGATGAGGTCCCAGTTTTTTAAATGTCCCAATTTACTGCTGCCTCAGAACCCTGATAAGAATACATATTTGATTAAGGTTGGGTTTTTGATATATATATTTTATAAAAATCAGTTAATTACTTTTAGATTCTTATTAGATCATAGCAGCATAGCTATGGTATGTCTAATTTATGGAAAAAATATACTGGCTGGTGTTGTGCTAGACAAGGTCGTCATTCTATTTTATGCTGACTACATGAAGTTATCAGATTTCTGGTTTCCAAAGAAACAGCAAAAGCACAAGACAAAAGGATAGGATAGTCAGATCTTCTGCTGGTATACACACCAAAGCATGTAGCAGCAGTTTCACTTCTCCACTGGCTATTTAAGGAATATGGTTGACATACAGGCCAGTGTAAACAGTTTGGTATCTTTCCATCCATAGAGTGTGACGCAGCATTTAGAATAAAGTAGTAACTTTAGAATAAAGTTCTAACTAAAACAGACTTGGAACTTGACAGATGTGCTGCACTGCTCTTGACAAATTGTACTTTTGAGTAATTCAAAAACGGAAAACTTATGTGGACCAATATGGAAAACTTATGTGTTTCTTCCAATTTTCCATCCTACAGTAGCAATATTCACAGATGTTCCATTTTCACTGCTTCATTTGTGACTATACCACACTTCCTTATACGGCTTAATCTGCTACTGCTAAACCAGGAAATTCTTGCAGGAAGAGTTAAGACAGTTGTGCTTGCACCTGAATTGAATTCCAGCAGATGTGTGTGCAACAGATCCCTTTTCTATTGATCTTCTACTTGTCAGACGTCTTCTTTTATCAAACTCTCACTGGTCATCTTTTGAAAATAAATAATGATGATTTAAAGTAATTGTCAACCTTAAAAAATGGCTTTCCAAGTCTTGCAGAAGGCATCTCTTTATCACTCGCTCTGTTGGTGCTCCTTTCCCAGCCAAAAATGTTTTGTAGAATTGGGAGGGATATCACACTGTGTGTTTAACTGGTGATAAATCTTTTATACTGTTGCAGTGCAGAACAGTGTGCTTTCAGCCTTCTGTTTTTGTACTCCTACTCCTCTAGCCTCACAGTGAATGTCTATTGGGTCAGTTCACCACAAATCAAGTTTCTCATACATCTTTGATGGGGATGGAAATAGACGGTTTTCGTACCTGAATGCCCTTCTTTTCTGTTGTTGTTGTTGTTTGTTTTGTGGCTTATAAACCACAGAGGTACCTTGGTTTTACTGCCGCAGCCCAAAATTCAGCCTGTTGTAGCCACAACTGAATTCTCAGAATATGTGCCATACAACATGATTTCCTTCCTTCCTCCATATTTTCATTAACAAATGACAGTTTACACTACACACACACACACAGAGAGAGAGAGCTCCATGAAAACGATGAAAATTGAAATGATGTCTCTCCTCTGCAACCTGGAATTTATCTATATTTTCTGTACCCCCCATTAACGAAAAGCTCTCCAAGCAGTTCAGAAATAGAAGTGTTCACCATGAAGTGTAAGAATGGAGCACAGAAACAAAACCTTCAATAGCTAAATACTTGCCTCTTTGTGTTCTCTAGTTTACATTGGTCAATAATTTTGTGATGATAAGCACTCAGAAGACAGATAAGCACTACCATAGTTTACGTTATTGAGTCAGGGCTGAAAGACTACAGTGGTGCCTCGCAAGACGAATGCCTCGCAAGACGAAAAACTCGTAAGACAAAAGAGTTTTCCATTTTTTGAGTCGCTTCGCAAGACGAATTTCCCTATGGGCTTGCTTCGCAAGACGAAAACGTCTTGCGAGTTCTTGTGAGTTTGTTTCCTTTTTCTTAAAGCCGCTAAGTACCGTTAATAGCCGTGCTTCGCAAGACGATAAATCCGCAAGATGAAGAAACTCGCAGAACGAATTAATTTCGTCTTGCGAGGCACCACTGTACATGCATTGTAAATTATTGCACAGTGTATAGAGAACAATAGTCAAGAGCTTGTTGTAAGTTGGAGGTTGTCGGGATCAGCCAGGACTTGAGCGAAGCACATTGCCGTATGTGTACTAGCCTTCCTTGTGGTGAAACAGTTATGGTTTGAGGGGAGATGGGGGGAGGGGGAGGGGTAGTACAGTTGAACCTCCATTTATATAACCCTCTGGTTATGTAAACTTCGGGATGCGTGCGCGGCAAACCCGGAAGTATTTTACTGGGTTTCACCACATGTTCATGCACAGAAGCGGTCCTCAGGTTGCGGAAACCTCAGGATCCAACCGGACCTCTGGAATGGATCTCATCCACAACCGGAGGTACCGCAGTAATTCCTTCCTAGGCAATAGCATGGCTGCCTCTCACACCATTGTTAAAAACAAAACAAAAGAACCATTTTTGGTCTTAAGGTAAAGGTAAAGGGACCCCTGACCATTAGGTCCAGTCGTGGCCGACTCTGGGGTTGCGGCGCTCATCTCGCTTTATTGGCTGAGGGAACAGCTTCCAGATCATGTGGCCAGCATGACTAAGCCGCTTCTGGTGAACCAGAGCAGCTCACAGAAACGCTGTTTACCTTCCCGCCGGAGTGGTACCTATTTATCTATTTGCACTTTGACGTGCTTTCGAACTGCTAGGTTGACAGGAGCAGGGACCGAGCAACGGGCGCTCACCCCGTTGTGGGGATTTGAACCACCGACCTTCTGATCGGCAAGTCCTAGGCTCTGTGGCTTAACCCACAGCGCCACCCACGTCCCATGGTATTGGCTTAGGCATTGGCAAAAGGCAATATTGGACTCCTGCCCCCTTTGCAGGAAGTCTGTAAGGGTAAACCACCAAAAGAGGGAGCTGCTTTGGGGGAACCTGCCTGCATCTAACCTACAGCGCCACCCGCGTCCCACATTTTTGGTCTTAGACTGACTGTAAACGCTTTGCCTATGTAAAAGACAAAATCTGAATTTGTCTCTAGATTTCTCTGCACGTGCCTTTCCCTGATTTCCACAGTGGTTTTATTTATCTTTCGACAGCTGCCTCCTTTTCGATCGGATGCTCCCCTGCATCCCTCCTCTTCTGGGTCCCCTGCCTATGATAGACGTGGACTCCAGGTTGACTTCCTTGGGTTTCTTTTATCCAACTGCTTCCTAATTTTAAACTAAGTTGCCCCGTGAGATTTGTCTCCATGTTTCAGCCCATTTCCACTCCCACTCCTGCGCAGGACCAACCATGCTTTCAGCCCATAGCCTGCTGTTGACAGAGTTTTAGTTACTCCATCGCTGTTGCTGGGATTACGGCCACACGGAAACACATTATAAATTGGCAGCCTGCCACCATCTGCTCTTTCTTTCTTTCTTTTAAGAGTCTAAAGCAGCAGGACTCTTGAGATTTTTATTTTTTAAATTTTTTTGGGTATAGTTGTGTTGGTTTAAGCATCCATCTGCTGACTCTTCGGGTTCCAACTTCTAACCACATATCATCAGCATGAAACAGAAACCTGAGTTGTAGTGCATTTCATTAATAAGTCTGACCAGAAGGATAAAGGCACTAATGAAATAGAAAATGAGCCAGTCAGAATTTTCCCAGATCAGATAATGCAGGTAAGAAGAAGAAGAAGAAATATTTTAAATAAAAATGGCAATGTTTCTACGATTATTATTTTTCCTAGATAACACAGATTATAGGTAGGGGGTCTTAGAGCTTGCTTGATTACTGCAGACCCTTTGTGAGAATAAATTATTCCTGCAGATATATAGAGATAGCCTCCTCTTTTGCTCCTCAGCAAAGACACAAAATGGAATCCACCCAGCATAGCTTTTCCTGAGGCAGCTTTTAAAGGCTTTGGTTGCGTTTGTATAGGCAAGCTTATTTGAGAAATAGCCATAGAATAAAAAAAATGAGGCATGAAGGCAGAGCCCATGGTCCAAGAAGGTCATTCTTTTGAAGAGTTCTACATTTGGGTTACCATAAGAAAATAGAAGGGGAAGAAATGGAGGCAGTGAGAGATTTTACTTTCGTGGGCTCCATGATCACTGCAGATGGTGACAGCAGTCACGAAATTAAAGGACGCCTGCTCCTTGGGAGAAAGGCGATGGCAAGCCTAGACAGCATCTTAAAAAGCAGAGACATCACCTTGCCAACAAAGGTCCGCATAGTTAAAGCTATGGTTTTCCCAGTAGTGATGTATGGAAGTGAGAGCTGGACCATAAAGAAGGCTGATCGCCAAAGAATTGATGCTTTTGAATTATGGTGCTGGAGGAGACTCTTGAAAGTCCCATGGACTGCAAGAAGATCAAACCTCTCCATTCTGAAGGAAATCAGCCCTGAGTGCTCACTGGAAGGACAGATCCTGAAACTGAGGCTTCAATACTTGGGCCGCCTCATGAGAAGAGAAGATTCCCTGGAAAAGACCCTGATGTTGGGAAAGATGGAGGGCACAAGGAGAAGGGGACAACAGAGGACGAGATGGTTGGACAGTGTTCGCGAAGCTACCAGCATGAGTTTGGCCAAACTACGGGAGGCAGTGGAAGACAGAAGTGCCTGGAGTGCTCTGGTCCATGGGGTCACGAAGAGTCGGACATGACTAAACAACTAAACAACAACAACAACAAGAAGAAAAGGCACAGAGGATTGATACTAAAGTTAAACAGTAAACTTGGTTCATGTGTTGGCTAAACCCAGTAGAGAATAGGGCAAGATACATCCAGACTTGTCCCAACACCCCTATATCTGATCGCTGATGATAGTCATTGTTTGGATGGGGGGCTTTTATCCCATTTCTGCAGTCACACAATCAACCAGTAGCTGAACTGGGTTCCACACAGTCACAAAAAACAAGTCACAAAAACGAAGTCACAAGCCACAGTCACAGGTCAGTCCCATAAAACGAAGTCACAGTCAAAAAAACGAAAAAGCCACACAAACCAAAATGCAAAAAAATAATATTAGCAAAAACCCAAACCTCCAAATATCACCTCTGTGTTGCGTGGGTGCTCAGGACTCAACAGCTGGCAGACTCAACAGGAAGCCTCTGATTAGCAGCTAGGGACTCAATTAACAAACGAAACACACTCAACAGGAACCAGACGATGAAAAGCGACCCCTAAAACAGCAGCCGGGCCCAACTTATATATATATAAAAATGACTCAAGCCGGAGCATTCATTTCCAGGTTGCAATTGGACTTAGTCCAAAACGGACTTCTAATAGACTGGACTTTAGTCAATCTACCACTGTAATGTGCAGCCCTCATCCCTTAGTTTCATGCTCACCTAGCTTTGTGTTGCTAGGTAATGTGACCTGTTGTGATCTCTTCTAGACCCAGAGTTCTTAAAGTAGGAGGTAGACATCTCTGCAGAAGAACAAGAGCTTAATAGGGAAAGTAGGACTCACATGGTGCTGTTGTCTAAACCCCTGAGCCTCTTGGGCTTGCCGATCAGACGGTCGGCGGTTCGAATCCCCGTGACGGGGTGAGCTCCCATTGCTTGGTCCCAGCTCCTGCCAACCTAGCAGTTCGAAAGCACGCCAAAAAAGTGCAAGTAGATAAATAGGTACCACTCCGGCGGGAAGGTAAACGGTGTTTCTGTGCGCTGCTCTGGTTTCAGCAGAAGCAGCTTAGTCATGCTGGCCACATGACCCAGAAAAAACTTTCTGCAGACAAACACCGGCAACCCCAGAGTCGTCTGCTGTCAGGGGTCCTTTACCTTTACCTTTTTAGGGAAAGTGAAGGCTACTCTGAGACTCTTCCCTATTTTTCGTTCTATGGCACTTTTACCGTCAGAAAGAACCTTGCAATTTCACTGAGTGATAGCAATTGTGATCCATATCTTTCATTCTCTGTGTTTTTATTTCCATCATCATGGCTGATGAGTCGGTTGCTATGCATCTGTGCCTGCCATTTGGCAAAATTTGCCCCGCGGACGCAGTTGATCAAACCCAAAGGTTGTTACGGCAACTCCAAAGCCTGGTTTGTCATTGATGTGGCAGGCTTTTGTAAGAAGAGTAACTTGTATACGTTCTCTGATTGCTAGAAATAATAGCAAGTTTCCATTTCTGCATTATGCTTTGAACAATTGTGCCCAAAAGTGTTTCAGAAACAAGTCCAATGGGAGGAACAACAGATGGAATCTCCAGTGTCTCTCACTCTAAACTTGTGCCTTAGAAAAGCAAAGTTTGGGGAAGAAATGAAAGGTTTTCTGCCAATTGTCTCCTGTGAGTTCTAGACAGGATGGATAAAAAATCAATGATTTTTTAAAAAATGTATTTTTAAAAAATATATTTTTTATTTAAATCAGATTTTTTTAATTTAAATCGGATTTTTTAACTAAAATGCTTTTAGAGGGAAAATATTTCTAAAGATAGTTTTCTATTTAAGTTACATTATAGTCCAAAGGCTATTCATCAGGAAATAAGGTTTTGTTATAAGTTTTTCATGTGTGCTAAAACTTAGTCTAAGTTTTTTTAAAAAAACCACACACTGTTTAACCACATCAGTTAACAAACATGGATACATATGCTATAATGTTATTGTTTTAGTTAAATAAATTGTTTGAATTGTTATTAAGGAAATGATTGTTTTTCGCCTTCCAATAAAGTACAGCAGAAAAGTTGTCCAAATATAAACAGGCAACTTATTAAACCTCACAGTAATTGCATAATTATATGTCTATGTGTTTCTAATAGTATAACCAATCAGTAATTTTTGATATAACTGTAAAACCTACACTGAAAATTTATTATTCCCAAAATGAAACCTTCATCTGGTTGTAAATATTAAAATTATACCAGCAAGAATGAGTCTTTCTGTAAAAAAATTGATTTAAATCAAGTCTTACTGACAGGTGATTTAAATTGATTTGATTTAAATCAAATGCACCCTGGTTCTAGACACTTCAGAGCACTTGTCACCTTGCTGGTGGTTCTGTCTACCAGCTCAGGCATGGAAGCACAGCCATCAGGAAAGCCCCTCTCCCCTTTCTTGCGATGTAGCCTCCTTAATTCCCCTCTTTGCCCTGAGACTTGAAGAAAATTCAGAATTAAAGAGCAGAATTGAGAGAAGTTGTTTTTGATCCTCCCAGTGCCCCCTAGGACAAGCTGGTGCTGTCTTAAAGAAACTCACCTGGATTCTCTTGGCATTGTTGTTGTTGTTTAGTTGTTTAGTCGTGTCCGACTCTTCGTGACCCCCTGGACCAGAGCACGCCAGGCACTCCTGTCTTCCGCTGCCTCCCGCAGTTTGGTCAAACTCATGCTGGTAGCTTCGAGAACACTGTCCAACCATCTCGTCCTCTGTCATCCCCTTCTCCTTGTGCCCTCCATCTTTCCCAACATCAGGGTCTTTTCCAGGGAGTCTTCTCTTCTCATGAGGTGGCCAAAGTATTGGAGCCTCAGCTTCAGGATCTGTCCTTCCAGTGAGCACTCAGGGCTGATTTCCTTCAGAATGGATAGGGTTGATCTTCTTGCAGTCCATGGGACTCTTGAGAGTCCCCTCCAACACCATAATTCAAAAGCATCAATTCTTTGGTGATCAGCCTTCTTTATGGTCCAGCTTTCACTTCCATACATCACTACTGGAAAAACCATAGCTTTAACTATAAGGACCTTTGTTGGCAAGGTGATGTCTCTGCTTTTTAAGATGCTGTCTAGGTTTGTCATTGCTTTTCTCCCCAAAAGCAGGCGTCTTTTAATTTTGTGGCTGCTGTCACCATCTGCAGTGATCATGGAGCCCAAGAAGGTAAAATCGCTCACTGCCTCCATTTCTTCCCCTTCTGTTTGCCAGGAGGCATTAGGGGCCATCCAATCTTAACGACTGTTAAGCTTAAGGAAGCACCTATAGATAAGGCAGCAAGTGGAAAAGGAAGGAGGCTGTAAGGAATGGGAAACAGCTGAAACTTCGCATTTTGCAAAGGGGCAACGACAGAACTGGCATTAATGGGGGGTTGGAAGGCCTTGATTTCCATGCACACCTAATTCTGCACATGAATGTTGTGGGCAGTCCATTAGCAAATAATGAAATGTTGCGGAAATACACAATTAATGTGGGTTTGCTTTCAAGGTGAGCTTACTACCATTTTTAGGGAAATGGCAAAGTATCCAGGTCTGTTACACAGCAGGTGCATTTCAGTTTCCGCAAAGATACAAATATTTTAAAACGTGGCCTTCCAAATGATTATTTGGAAGGCAGGAGAAATAAGTTAGCGGGAATATGGTAAAAGAGGCAAAAATGTGTACAGTATTGTTCAGGCATTATAACTGAACTATCAAGTGAAAAATGGAACTGGATAAAAGAGAGATCATTGACGAAACAGTATAGATTTTCCACAGAGGAGCGAGAAATAAACAAGAAATATTAATGCAATTATAATAGCCTTGTCTAGGAGATGAAGCATTGATCATGGACAAATTCACATAGCCTAGTATTGGCTAGCCAAGTACAACATAAAGAGGAAGTCATTGTCTTTGAGCAGGTACAATTGTAGGCTGCATTTATAAGGGAACAAAGTGAAGAAACTATATATTCTTTCTTTCTGTAGGAACGAAAGATTATTGTGGTGACCCAATTCCAGCTTTTGTTGTGTACAGAGTGCTAGTATTGACAGCAGTACAAATCATTGTTGCTATCAAATACGAAAGAATGCTACTATGTCTGAGATGGATTGAGCCACTATGGTGGTCTCCTCCTTGGGTACAATTTAGAAATCTCTCTAAGTTTTTAAGAGAGAAAAAATCTGGGCCTAGTACTTTCCTTCCTTCCTTCCTTCCTTCCTTCCTTCCTTCCTTCCTTCCTTC
>JAXCMG010000054.1:2523140-2567155 GCA_034642415.1 Podarcis siculus | reverse complement strand
TTCCTTCCTTCCTTCCTTCCTTCCTTCCTTCCTTCCTTCCTTCCTTCCTTCCTTCCTTCCTGAAATTGGCACCCCATTTTTCCTTCCAAAGGAGCCCAGTACTTTTAATAAGCATTCTCGAGTCTTCCCCTGAAGAACTCTTAGGACCAACTACAGTCGTACCTCGGAAGTCGAACGGAATCCGTTACGGAAGTCTGTTCGACTTCCAAAACGTTCGGAAACCAAAGCACGACTTCTGATTGGCTGCAGGAAGCTCCTGCAGCCAATCAGAAGCCCCGTCAGACATTCGGGTTCCAAAGAACGTTTGCAAACCGGAACACTCACTTCCGGGTTTGCGACGTTCAGAAGCCAAAACGTCAGAGTACCAAGGCGTTCAGCATCCGAGGTACGACTGTACTCCATTGCTGTTTAACTTTTTCCATATTTAAGCCCACTATCCCAAAGGGCTTAAACAGGGGTCCGCAAACTTTTTCAGCAGGGGGCCGGATCACTGTCCCTCAGACCTTGTGGGGGGCTGGACTATATTTTGGAGAGAGAAAAATATAAACGAATTCCTATGCCCCACAAATAACCCAGAGATGCTTTTTAAATAAAAGCACATATTCTACTCATGTAAAAACACCAGGCAGGCCCCACAAATAACACAGAGATGCATTTTAAATAAAAGGACACATTCTACTCACATAAAAACACGCTGATTCCCGGACTGTCCGTGGGCTGGATTTAGAAGGCGATTGGGCCGGATCTAGCCCCTGGGCCTTAGTTTGCCTACCCATAGGCTTAAATAACCATAGTCACACCTATTCCCTCCCAGCCACTCCCACCCTGCAAATACTTATTAGGGTTACTCTTTACTCACAGCTGCTTGGAAGTAGACTCTACTGTGTATAGTAAACCGGATTTTGAGCACTCATACATAGATAGTATCAGTCTATGAAATACTCGACAACATATTGGCTTTATTCTGGTGACATAAGTTTCACTTCAGCTACTGAAAGTTCTTCCAGATAGGGTTGTATCTAGTTGTATGTGCTGATGGACGGCTCTTTCAGCCAACTAAAGCTTTGTGAGCTGAAAAGAGGAGAGTGTCATTTTTGTGAATTCGGCATTGGCCCTGCAATCTGCTGTGCCACATACCGTACCATCGGTGCCTTGTACAACTTGTTTCTTGTTGACTTCCAAAGTCAGATGCAAAACTTATGCAAAATTAAAGGAAATCATCCAAAATTGGCTCAGTTTCCAAAAGCGATACGTGTCGCATAATGAGTTTCCTTGGCCCAAGCACAGCTTAGTTTGTGTTTCAGTGGGGAGTAAACGTATCACGCAAGTGCCAAAGGACTGCATCCCTCTTATTGTATTAGTTACAGGTAGGAAGCTGTGTTGGTCTGCCGTAGTCGAAACAAAATAAAATAAATTCCTTCCAGTAGCACCTTAGAGAGCAACTAAGTTTGTTATTGGTATGAGCTTTCGTGTGCATGCACACTTCTTCAGATACACTGAAACAGAAGTCACCAGACCCTCTCACTATGTGTAAGGGACTGGTGACTTCTGTTTCACTGTACCTGAAGAAGTATGCATGTACAACAAAAGCTCATACCAATAACAAACTTAGGCGCTGTGGGGACGCAGGTGGCGCTGTGGGTTAAACCACAGAGCCTAGGGCTTGCTGATCAGAAGGTCGGTGGTTCGAATCCCCGTGACGGGGTGAGTTCCCGTTGTTCTGTCCCAGCTCCTGCCAACCTAGCAGTTTGAAAGCACGCCAAAGTGCAAGTAGATAAGCGGGAAGGTAAACGGCGTTTCCATGCGCTGCTCTGGTTCGCCAGAAGCGGCTTAGTCATGCTGGCCACATGACCTGGAAGCTGTAAGCCGGCTCCCTCGGCCAATATAGTGAGATGAGCGCCGCAACCCCAGAGTCGTCCACAACTGGACCTAACGGTCCGGGGTCCCTTTACCTTTTAAGGTGCTACTGGAAGGAATCCTCTTATTGTATGTTATTCATTTTAAAATTTCTAAGATGCCTTTTGACCAAACTGGGTCAATAATAGCCTTCAGCAGTATCAAACACAATTGGTTAATACTGGATTTCATTTTTTAAAAAAATGCATGTAAAACAAATATTTTGCATTGGAGTCCAATTGACCAATTGCTATTTCTTCCAAAAAAAGGCATGGCAAAATTTGTTGGTGGAATGGGACTAAATAGCAATAGATAAAGGACAAGGCATTGGGGTAAAAGAGGGAAAGTTGAACTAAAGAAGCATTAATGAGAAAAGCAGCAAAAGATTATTATGAATGACAGCAATCTGTTTATTCCTTTCTATCACTAATGTTCACCCATGGGGCCTGCTGTTACTTTGTTTATCACAATCATATACCGCCATTGCTCCAGTTTGCTAAAGATGACATATATGGCTCTTCTTTTCCCATTTTATCTTCACAATAAACCTCTTGAGAGAGACACACTGTAGGCTGCATTCAACCATCTCTTTGCGTCCCAAAGACTTTTTGACCCAGAGGGTACTTCCACCAGCACAGAAAGGAAGGAGAAGAGATTTTCACTGGTTCTGCCTCAGAGGTTTGGCAATGAATGATATGTGCAAACAGTGGCATCTGAGTTTCCAGCAGACATAATCCAGAAACTTGCAGCAATATTTTACCAGACGTAACGACTGGAAACTTGGGTTTTCCTTTCAAATTAAAGCAGAGATCCTTAGAATCCTGGACTCTTGTGTTGTCCATTTTGGTGCATGATCAATATTGTGAATAATTGCACTTGCAAACGGCTCTGCTTATGACTTAAGTGTTAACCTGCACTTTGAGCCACAACACACATTTTTCCCAATAGCAGCAACCGGGGAATAATCTATTTGGCTAGCAGTTCCCTCTGCAGCAAAGCTAATACTGAACCAGTCAGGCAGCTGGATGTATTTGCCATAGAATAACCACACTGAGATTTGAGTTTATTGTTAGGGAGACCCAGAAGGGAGTACATTCATGAGGCAGGAAGGCAAATAACACCCTAACTCATATAGGTTGAGGAAGAGGGGGTTATTGCGTGGCCTTTGTTCTTATTTCTGTTATGTACAGTGGTACCTCGGTCTACGAACAGTCCTGTTAACGAACTATTCGGGCAACGAACTCTGCAAAACCAGAAGTAGATTTTCTGGCTAACGAACTTTGCCTCGGAAGGCGAACAGAAGCCGAACGGTGGAAGGGCACCGGTGGCAGGACGCCTCAGTAGGGAAAGTGCACCTCGGTTTAAGAACGGTTTTGGTTTAAGAATGGAACGGATTAAGTTCTTAAACCGAGGTACCACTGCATTCTGTGTTTTTTATATTGTAGTTCTGTGTTGTGAGCCGCCCGGCAATCTGTGGGTATGCAAATTTAATAAATAATAATAATATAGTCCCCATGGTTTGCATGTGATTTGACACCAGCTTTTAAAATGTTTAGCAATGCACCAGAAGTCCATATACAGTGGTACCTCGGGTTACATATGCTTCAGGTTACATACGCTTCAGGTTACACACTCCGCTAACCCAGAAATAGTGCTTCAGGTTAAGAACTTTGCTTCAGGATAAGAACAGAAATCGGGCTCTGGCGGTGCAGCGGCAGTGGGAGGCCCTATTAGCTAAAGTGGTGCTTCAGGTTAAGAACAGTTTCAGGTTAAGAACGGACCTCCGGAATGAATTAAGTTCTTAACCTGAGGTACCACTGTACCTATTCTTCTTGCTTCAGGCAGTATTTACTGAGCCATTCCCCGAAATATAAACTAAGCAAGAAATCCCAGGTTCTTGAGCTATTAACAATAAATTATTATCAACCTGGATTTGTTTCATAGGACCATAGAGTTGGAAGTGACCCGTGGGGTCATCTAGTCATCTAGCCCCTGCAATACAGGAATCTTGCAAACGTGGAGCTTGAACCCACAACAATGAGGTTTTTGAGGCTCATGTTCTCCAGACTGAGCTATCTCTGTGTGTATCGTGTGCATTCAGATTCACGGATGGTTCTTGACTTACCTGTTCCTTCTCTTAAGGTTGCAGTTTGTCCAGCCGTTTACTCTCGGTGTAGTCTTATTTCTTTCAGTGGCACTGCAAAGGGCTGGTGTGGTTAAAATGAATCTGCATTATCTGCTTAGCAATATGCACAATTGTATAGAATGATTCAATCAGAGCCCTATGAAGTAAGTGGGATCATCTTAAAAGATGGTCCCGGTTGCTAGCAGGCCCTCAACCCAGTTCCCCCCACCCTGGCGTGGGTGGAGTAATACCCTCACGCCGGGGTGGCACCACGATCACCCCAGGCCTATTGGCCAATCATTTTGAGTGGGGTGATCGTGGGGGGTATAAAAGTGGCGGCGGGACCTGTGCCAAGCACCTGCTTCACGCTGCCGAACACCTGCCCACCCTCCCTTTAATTTAGGTGTCCTCTGGCTTTGCTTTGGACTTTGGTTGGTCGTCCGTCTTGGCAGATTGGCACTAGCCTTTTGGTTTTTCGCCTATCTCTTAGCAATGGTCACAACTTTGTAAGGTTTGGTGGTTAGGCATTGGCTTATTGTTGAATGGGGAAGGGAAGGTTGGCCATCGCCTGCCCCTCCATTGTTCAAGGGTATTCTGTTAAAGGAATCCAGGGCTTGGATCTTGTCCGAAGTCCGGTTGAGGGGTTAGGGCCATGCCAGGTCTCTGGGAACACCAGGGGAGATGCAGGCATGTTCCCCCGAAGCAGTTCCCTCTTTTAGTGGTTTACCCTTACTGACTTCCCTAACCCATATTTAACACTACTAGGGAGTTTTCTAATACTAGTAGGCTTTCCCATGAATGGCACAAAAGCAATGTTGCAAATGGACAAGATTCTCACTTGATGTAGAGTTGCCATATTTCAAAAAGTGAATATCCGGACACAAAAGTTGTTGAGTTTTGGGGGGTTGGGCCAAAGCTGTTGAACTACAGCAGCAAAAAATCTTATTTGCCGCAAAATGGAAAGAAGAAGAAAGACAATTTTGGAGCTGTTTTTAAGGAAAATCGGCAAAAATGACACTGCCGACATGGATTGCCATGCGTCCAGATTTTCCCAGACATTTCAACAATTTCTGCCCAGACACTGCTTCCCACTATAGTATTCTGGGTGTGTCCAGGAAATTCTGGACGTAAGGCAAAACTAACTTGATGTCAATATTGAAATACTTTATTGTCACTTGTACAACTGGTATACAGTGAGATAACACTCAACTGATATCAGCAGATATAATTCAAGGGAAGCCAACTGAACATCAGGCCTTCAGACCTTGGTCAGTCAGATACAACTCAATTGGTAAAGCATGAGGCTCTTAATCTCAGGTCGTGGGTTTGAGCCCCACGTTGGGTGAAAAATTCCTGCATTGCAGGGGGTTGAACTAGATCAGGCATGGCCAGACTTGGCCCTCCAGCTGTTTTGGGACTACAATTCCCACCATCCCTGACCACTGGTCCTGTTAGCTAGGGATCATGGGAGTTGTAGTCCCAAAACAGCTAGAGGGCCAAGTTTGGCCTTGCCTGGGCTAGATGATCCTTGTGGTCCCTCCAACTCTATGAATCTATGACAGCAGAAGACAGAAGCATTCAGAAACAGACACTAATCAATTGACTGACAGATTATTATTATTTTAAAATAAATCAATCTTCATTTGTAAACAAAACCCTATAGTGGGGTGTGTAAAAATATATATTTTCTACATTATAATTTCTCTTGAAAGCACTCTGTGCTAGAGAGCATCCATTCAGTTGCGCGCGCCCCCGCCATAAATGTCTTTGGTATTGATGTTTCTTACCTTTATTTGCAATGGAAATCCATCTTGGTTGTTGCCATGCAGCAGGCATTCACTGACAATGGGATCCATAGGCTCCACTCTCCCAGGAAGGATTGTTTCTGTTGACAAAAATTGATCGGGTTTTAACTTTCTACATATATATCCATGCATTTGTTCCATCAAGACATTGAATGGGCAAACCGCGCCTCTGCTTCTCTCTCTCTCGCTGTTATGTGATCTTTCTTTCATCTTTCTTTCAGTGACCCTCGGAGAATTGAGCCTCTTTCATTTATTTATTTTTTGGAAAAAAATCTGTTCACTAATTACTTGTGTGCTAGGGATTGTTACATTATAGAAATAAAAGGAGATGTTCATTCTTTATTTTTTATCTGTGGCAACCTCAAAGCCTCTCCTTAATCCTATTTTTGTTTGTTTACAGCTCTTCCAACTTTCTGGGGATTACTTGCATCTGAAGAATGCAAAAAAACCCCAACCCCAACCCCCCCCTACCATCCTAGAGGCTTGTTCTTGCCTCCATTTAACATTAAGCGTTCTGTATAGGGGCATTACAGTGATTGCAGATAGGGTGTTTGTGCTCATGATTAAAGGATCAGAAATAGATAATGAGTGCCAAACCACTCCCTTCGGCAAGTGAGCCCCATCTGCCTTTATTTTGGCACCAGCCCTTAACCATCAGTTAGGGCTAACTTGTTGGGTTTTGGTAAAAGGGGAAATGTAGTATGGCGTCATAAAAGGAGAATGCCCTAGAACCAGATTTGGGGCAGGAACGTGGGTGGCGCTGTGGGTTAAACCACAGAGCCTAGGACTTGCCGATCAGAAGGTCAGCGGTTCGAATCCCCACGACGGGGTGAGCTCCCGTTGCTCAGTCCCTGCTCCTGCCCACCTAGCAGTTTGAAAGCACGTCAAAGTGCAAGCAGATAAATAGGTACCGCTCCGGCGGGAAGGTAAACGGCGTTTCCGTGCGCTGCTCTGGTTCGCCAGAAGCGGCTTAGTCCTGCTGGCCACATGACCTGGAAGCTGTACGCCGGCTCCCTCGGCAATAAAGCGAGATGAGCGCTGCAACCCCAGAGTCGGCCACGACTGGACCTAATGGTCAGGGGTCCCTTTACCTTATTCTTTGGTGAGAGAAGCCCAGCAGAGATTTAAAATCACAAAACATGCAGCAAAGTAAAGCATGGAAATGCAGGCTGTTCGACCTTTAAAACATCCCCTTCTAAGTCGCTTCCAAAGTTCCCTTAGCGGAGAAAGAGACCACACGTTTGGTAAGTTAAAAGTGGTTTACTTACAAACCCTCCAAAGGTCTGATTCATGTGTTTTTCCACATAGCAAGAAAATATAGGCAGCATAACTTTGATTCCAAAATGGCAAGAGTTTCTAAATTATTGGTATATAAACGCAAATGTGGCTTACTTAAGCCGCATGGTCTAAGCTTCAAGCACCCAGTTTAGACCTTGCTGGTAGAGTTCACATGGTTGAATGAAAGAACAAAGGCTTCATTCCAAAGTGAGGAGGGGTGAGCTAGCTAAGCCTGGCAGGATAACTTACTCTGTGGTCTTAACCCCTTAATGTATTAATTAGAGTTAAGCGTGTTGGTTATATGAGGCTGGATATCCCACATAACTTGGGGTCTTTATTAAGCAGGGTTTGGAAACTAGTTTCAAAGCAGATGATGATGATGATGATAATTTATTATTTGTACCCCACCCATCTGGCTGGGTTTCCCCAGCCACACTGGGCGGCTTACAACAAAGATTAAAAATACATTAAAATATCACACATTAAAAACTTCCCTGAACAGGGCTGCCTTCAGATGTCTTCTAAATGTCAGGTAGTTGTTTATCTCTTTGACATCTGATGGGAGGGCTTTCCACAGGGCGGGTGCCACTACCAAGAAGGCCCTCTGTCTGGTTCCCTGTAGCTTTGCTTCTCACAGTGAGGGAACCTCCAGAAGGCCCTCGGCGCTGGACCTCAGTGTCCGGGCAGAACGATGGGGGACTGGGGGAGATACTGCACAATCCTGCAGCCCATACGAAATCCTGATGGACCGTGATATCCTGCTACCATGAGGGGTTCTTGGGTGACTGTGAAGATGATAGGAAGGGGGAGGGAAGAGCAAAATGGGTAGCTAAGATTTTTGAAGTGTTCAAGAAAGAACTTGTCTATAAGTTTAAAGGTAGGGAATTCAGTAAATGGGTTAAAGGGATAAACTTATTTTGTCTAGAAAGACCTTATAAAAAAGTGCTGCTATTACTTCTTTAGTACAGGAGATCCAGACTTATTTCCTTGAGGCGGCATTTTTGTTGCAGATATGATGTATTTGCACAATCAAAGTTAACATTTAGCTGTTGAGAAACTGTGATTCTCTCTTCCCCACTCCACTTTCCCTCAAGATTTATGGATCCCTGCGTATGGCGAATGCACACAGGGGGGTTATCTGTCTCTGCATGCGTTAGGGACCTGTGTTTGCCTCCAGTTTCCCAGCAGTGAATGAGAAACTGTCATGTAAAACCATCAGGTTTTGCAGTTTGCACTCTGGCTATTCACACAACACTAAACCCAAGTTTCGCACTGAGTGTACAACTGGAGAACTGGAGCTGATCAAGGCTATCTAACCTTGTGTGCCTGTATGATGAAACATGGATTTGCAAACCTCTTTTACACGATGCCCGCATCTTCAATTTTAGATATGTCCTTGGCATATACCTAAAGCCTGTAATATATGAAGAGGTCCTCTGATCTCACAATCATTCTTAGTGAAAGACACTGTGGTATAATAATTTTACATTTACTGGGTAGCAAGCACTGTGTAAGCTTTAATGTCTTCATGCCTTCTCATTTGTGTTCATTTTCTAGGGGCACCTATTTCCCCTCTTCTCTGCCTAGTTTACCTAATTCTTGGTGTGTGTTTTTCCCTAACTTGCCATCCAAAGTTACTCGTTTACTGGTTCTTGATTTTCCTCCAACTTCAAAAGTTGATGCTTTAAAAAAAACATTTATTATTCTCTCGCCATTCTTTTCATACATCCTCTACACCTACTTGCTTCCAGGAGCATCTTCTGTTCTCCAGAATTTAATAATGGTGGGTAAAGCCTGGCTTTTTTTAATTGGCAGCTTTCCTGCTCTTTAATCCGTCTCTTGCCTTTCATTCCCTGCTCTCCGCGTACCAGGGCTCATCTTGCTGCTGTGATCTTTTCCGTTGCTTTAATTATGGAGTGTGGCAGCTGAACGTTTAAGTTTCATATTAATAGCGCCTTGTTTAAAGTTTTCAGTTGCAAAGCAAATGTTGAATCATCTGAATTTGGCGAGGTTTGAAATTATACCTGGGTATGTTTTTACCGTTCCTATTCCCAGCAGATTACACAATGGCACTGATTAGCTGTCGCATTTTGTAATACCACTTAAGGCTTTATCACAGTGGAGTACTGCCAGTAATAGTCTTTAATTCACTTATATGTACCAATTCATCTCTGTCAGGCTTCTATTCATTTCTTCCCTGTCTTACTCTGTCCCTAGCCTCTGTATAATGAGGTATGATGTCCCCCACTTAAGTGGGGGAGGGGGTCCAAAAATCCCTAGTGAACTGACTCTGGTCTTTTTGACTCTTCAGGCAACCAAACCCCCCTTGCATTTATATGCCCACATTATTGCACTTCTCACAAATGAGAGGAAGTGGCACTGATAACGTTAACTGTTATTTCACATGCAAAAAAGAAGTTACCGTATTTTTCGCTCTATAAGACGCACCAGACCATAAGACGCACCTAGTTTTTGGAGGAGGAAAACAAGGGAAAAAAATATTCTGAATCTCAGAAGCCAGAACAACAAGAGGGATCGCTGCGCAGCGAAAGCAGTGATCCCTCTTGCTGTTCTGGCTTCTGGGATAGCTGTGCAGCCTGCATTCACTCCATAAGACACACACACATTTCCCCTTACTTTTTAGGAGGGAAAAAGTGAGTCTGATAGAGCAAAAAATATGATACTTTTCATCGGGCATTTAATATGGACCTGTTATAGAGATGTCTTTTTCATAATCCTCAAAGTAATGCATGTTTGTGCAGATAGGATATGGGTCACCACGTTGCAAATACTTGGATGGCGATGGGGAGCTTATCTGTTGCGAATCGTGGTGGATTTATGATTGATGTGCTTGCTTGATATATGTTGCGTTAAATGCTGGAGCATGATTATAAAGCGTGAGGTGTTTCCTAAGGTTCTAGCTGTGGTTTTTGTTGTCTGTGCAAAACAACTGTTGCCTTCAGAAGTAGGCATGTTTTGCTTCGCTAGATGTTGATGCAAACGATGAGCTTTGTTGTTTTGTCTCCTAGGATTGGTGCAAAACATCAGGAGCTGCGGCAGAAGCAGGCCAGGGGGCTTGCTGAGTATTCCCCTGGCCCCGTGGGCCCTCCGCCTGATATTGACGACGACGAGACAGACCCCAACTACGCACAAGTCAATCACTTCCGAGAAATGTACCCACCTGCCAGTGCTTACAGGCCGTATTCTCCACCTGTGTCGGAAAACTTTGGGTGTGACAGCCCTCCAGTGCCAGTGGACAGGGACCACCTTGAAGGACTGTATGCGAGGATAAACAAGCCGCCGCATCAGCACGCTCCTGTGGAGAGGTAATGATTCATATCATGGAAATTAATGCAAAATAGCATGTTGTTTGTTTATGTCATGAAATTTATACAGTCGTACCTTGGTTGCGCGTCGAGGTCCCCCAGGCCACCCCAATAACTCACACTTCACACATCAATCTTTGTTTAAGCTTTTTGGCACGAATTTGGCCACAACTTTATTTAAATACACACACATGAGTGGTTGCTTAGGCATTGGTTACGACTATCTCTCCTTGCCCAGGGACAGAACTGACTTCCAGATTCCAGCGGAAGCCAGTCAGGGAGAACCATATTGAGGAGAAATGAATCTGGGCATCAGTCCCCCATCTCTCACCCTCATGCCCCCTGGGGCTTGCACGGCTCAAGTCCGATGCCAGGGACTAGGACAAAAGGGATGGTAAGCCCCTGGATTCCTTTAACGGAATTCCCTTTCAGCACCACCATTGGAGGGGTAGGCACTTACCCCTCCACCAACCAATTTGAACCAATGCCTAACCGCCAACCTTACAAGTTGTGACGATTTGCTACGCAGTAGGCAAAAACCAAATGGACAAATGGACAAAATTCCTACCAGGCCCCTGCCCCAAGGCAGACGACCCCATGACAGGCATAGCAAGGTCAGAGGACAACGGACCCCCCCTCTTTTCAGGGAGGGTGGGCAGGTGCCCTCCTACACTTTAGCAACATAACATTCTCCCCAGCAACACTCCTTGCCCAATCACAGCATGTGGCCAATTTGCCCAACAACAGTGGGGTGGCCTTTTTGGCCCCCACCACAACACATGCTCTCTATTATGGAGAACACTCTTTGTCGAACGCCTTGCGACTCAAACGTTTTGGCTCCCGAACGCCGCCAACCCAGAAGTGAGTGTTCTGGTTTGCAAACGTTTTTTTGGAAGCTGAACGTGTGACGGGGTTTCCGGGGCTTCCGGTTGAATGCAAAAAGCTCCTGCAGCCAATCGGAAGCCGCACCGTGGTTTTCGAACATTTTCAGAAGTTGAACGGACTTCCGGAACGGGTTCTGTTCGAGAACCGAGGTACGACTGTACACCGCTTGGTTGTTAAAAATCCTCAAAGCAGTTTGCAGAAGATAAAACAGTAAAATCGGGGGGGGGGGATCACAACCGTACTTTACAAACATGCAAAAGTTAAAATATTGAAAGAGTTTAAGATTACCTCAACTTTCTAAGAATCTGGGGAGGGCTTGCCTAAACAAGAATGCTTTTAGCAGGCGCCAAAAGGAATACAAAGAAGGCTTGACCCCAAAAGGCAGAACATTCAGGAACATACTAGGTTCCATCAGTCTCTGAGGGCAGGCTGGTTTTGTGTCTAACGCCCTCTCTGCAAGGTTTGTCACATGGACATATTACCACTTTGGATAGCGTACACGAACGGCTGTAGCACTGCAGCCCCATCGCAAACTGTGATGCTATGACAAAGTAATGAGGTAGGGAAATTAAACAGTAGAAATGTTTATGATTGGAATGTCAAGGAGCTAAGTTTCAGATTTCTCCACTCCCAAATCCACTTTTTACAAGAGGAGAGACCCAGATTATAACTTTGCTTCAGCACTGTTGCAATTTTAATCAGGTTGGCTGAGTGATTGCGAATGATCGAGGGATATTTGTTTAAATGCAAACAGTATATTCGCTTTACATTTGCGCCAGTTCTAGTCCCGCCGCTCAAGGTCATGATAAAATCGAAATCATTATTAAAAGGCTTCTACTTCACAAAATTGACAGAATTGACCTGACTCCAATCCAATTGCGGCACTACCAAACAAATGGGTTCTTCCCTCCCTGTTCCTGCTCTGAAGAACTTGTTATTTTGCAGCATAAAAGACTTGTGTGCTCAAATTGTGCTTTTTTTGCCCCCATGATCATTCGGCGCCATTAGCAACCAGCTTTTGTACCATATGCAGTGATTTACTATGTATGCTTACAGTTTACATTTCCCCTGTTGTGTGATATTATGCGCTTTCAATTAAGTCGGAGGGAGGACTGAGAATCGCGGCACTTTTATGCAGACTGTAAAGCGTGGCTTTGCAAGACAGATTACCTTTCAGGGCCTTTCCAATAACCAAGTAGGGAGAGAGGAGCCATTTTTAATCCTTACTGTCAAGCTTCCAGATTGATAGCAATAAGAAATATAGTATCCCCCACCCCTGCATGAGTTAAACAAGAAAACACAGATTCACAGGCACAGTTGTGGAGCCGTCACCATGAGATTCTGAAAGTTGGCATTTGATAATAAAAATAGAGAGCTTGATTAGACTTCCTGTGTGTTACAATAAATTGTGACACCTCTTGGAGGTGGGGGCAGTATGTGAAAGTATAAGCAAACAGCTAGACAAATTAGAAGACAGGAGTGCCAGTTTGGCCCTGCGACCGTGGGTCCCCAGAGCCATGGGTGCCATGCACTGCGCATGGCCCTGGCACTGAAATTTGTGGGTGCCTGGCCCCTTCATGGGGAGTTTTGTGGGTGCTTGGGCACCCAGGGCCCCAGGGAGTTGGCACCTATGCTGGAAGAGTAAAAATGAATGGTTGTTACTAAGGTTTGTATAATTTGCTTGTCAGCGCTATCACTAGCCCTATTTTTGGTTAAAGGGACAGTAAATAGTATGGACTTGTGTATAGATTAATTCGTTTAAGACTCTTTTGCAGGAATCAATACCAGTTTAGAACTTCCTTTATGTGCTAAAGCAGGGGTCAGCAAGCTTTTTCAGCAGGGGGCTGGTCCAGTGTCCCTCAGACCTTGTGGGGAGGCCGGACTATATTTTTTTTTTGGGGGGGGAATGAACTAATTCCTATGCCCCCAAAATAACCCAGAGGTGCATTTTAAATAAAAGCACACATTCTACTCATGTAAAAATACGCTGATTCCCGGACCATCTGCGGGCCGGATTGAGAAGGCGATTGGGCCGCATCCGGCCCCCAGGCCTTAGTTTGCCTACTCATGTGCTAAATTGGAAAGAGGTTCAGAACTAACTATTGGGCCAGATATTAATAGTTCCTGAGGTTAACAGGATAAGAATATATGTTATCCTGAGGTTAACAGGATAAGTGTGTGTGTGTGTGTTTATAGTGTAATTATTAAATCAGAAATGGCCACCGAAAGCCCATACTGAATCCAGCAGCATTGTAAGCTGACCAGATAACTTTTATGTTATGGGGCAGCATACAGATTCAATCAAACATTACATTATTCATACCCAATATTTGTATATGTGTTTTGTATGGACCCAGCATCCTGACTGATCATTCGGATAATATATTGCAGTTAAGCATCTTAAAAGCAGCACTGACAATTAAAAGAAGCTATAGTCGGTAACCCCAATAATGCTGTGTGGTTCAACCGTGGTCTCATTCTATTACTCTGCATCAGTACCTCCAATCTAGGAACTTCTTCAAGAAACTTTACTGCTGTGCTTCGTAACACCTGCTAGGCTACGCTAGAGGATGAGAAGAGGCTGAGCGTATTATCATAAAGTAATGGTGTGAATGAAAAGCCAGGGTTTATCGGGGCATTTTCTTTCTAGCAGAATCTCAGGTTGTGAACCCCCAGGTTGCTTTATTTATTTATTTTACCAACCCCCTGAACTTTCAAAAGCTTGATATCTATATGCATGCTGTTGCTCATGCCTGTCTATGGGAGCCGACTGTACCAGGAGAACAATTTTCTTCGTAAGATTGCTTTTTTTTTGTGGTGCCCTAGATCTCTTAGAAGACTTGACTATGTTCAATGTTTCCTATAAATCCGACCACAGCCATAAATTGTTCGCAAATGGTTCCTTTGGAAATGAAGGCTGATACCGAAAAGAAGACTCTTCTCTCTGAGAAAATTAAAAATAATGGGCAATTACAATGGGCACTTGTAACAGTGGCCACATGCAGAGGACGCTCAGGTTGCGTTCGCAACCTGCAGCGCCGCATCTGTGCATGCGTGGGTCACGATTTGGCGTTTCTGCGCATGCGTGAGCGCCGAAACCTAGAAGTAACCCGTTCCAGTACTTCCGGGTTTGGTGCGGTGTGCAACCTGAAAACGCACAGCCTGAAGCGTCTGTAACCCAAGGTATGACTGTATAGGCTGCCTCAGATGGCCACTACGGTACCACTGCAGGCCTCCAGATAGCAAGATATGTAGTGGCATCAAGAATTGCAGATGGCTTGCCACGTGGAAATAGCCACCCACAGCCGGTCTGTGGGTGGGCGTCATTCCCTCAGAAAGTCAAGTCCACCAGACCAAGATGAAGGAAGGAAATTTCACTTTTTGAAATATGGTGCTTAGTCATGCTGGCCACATGACCCGGAAGGTGTACGCCGGCTCCCTCGGCCAATAAAGCGAGATGAGCACCGCAACTCCAGAGTCGGTCACGACTGGACCTGGTGGTCAGGGGTCCCTTTACCTTTACTTATATTATTTCTCCCTGCTCGTATGTGTAGCGGGAGGGGTGGGGGCAACAACAAGAAAGTTATTGCCATTTTGGTTTGGCTATGCAATTCAACGGGATTTCTAGAGATTTGCATTTTCCGGATCATGATCCAGGGCAAATAGGATCGGGTCCAGACCAGTCCAGTCTGAATCAGGTCCAATCCAGATTTACAAACTGAAGCCACGAATCAGAATAGGGGGGTCTGTGCACAGCACTCACATTTAGTTGTTTAGCTTCAACAAACAGAACCCAGATTACTTCATCTCCGTCTTAGAATTCCAGTCATGGGCCATTGCCATAGAGGATTGAATTAAGACTCATGCAATCACTTATTTTCCCCGGTGAAAAATATATTATCATCCCTTTAATGATTTTATAAAATTATGAGGCATCTGATAAGGAAAGATCTCTGTGGCTTGATCAGTGCACCTCATACTGACGTACAGCTAGTCATAGCTCCCTCTACAAAGTGCCCGGTTTTAAAGTCCTAATCATTACAGGACATTACTGTCAAAGCTATTCCAATAATTAGAAGCCTTTCTATACATCAAAAACCAAGAAATAATCCCAAATGCAAGGGCTAAAACCATATGTCTACCAGTATGGTGTTAATCCCTCCTGTCATAACTGAAGGATGATTTGCTGTCTGTAAAATTCACAGTTACCTGAGCTTAAATAGCTTGGTGGGTTTTTACATTCTATCAGCTAAGACTGTTTTCTTTGAAACCTCATGGAGGAACTGAGGCACTGTGGAAGAGGCCTCTCTGCCTGCAGGCTTAATCCCATCATGGAAGTAACTGGGATGGGAAAATACTGGCTTTAGAGAGATGCTGCGTCTTGAAGGACCAGTCATCTGACTCGTACATGTTCACCAAGCACTTTCTGTGATGGCCTGGGATTCGGACTTAGAGGCTGAACCTGAGGAGTCCCAGCCTGCACAGGAGTCCCCGCCTCCAGAGCCAGCTGAGCCAGGGCTGGGGCTTGAGCCTAAAGGGTCCTCACCTGTGCTGGATCCTCAGATGCAGGCATCAGCTGAGTCTGCTCTGGCTCCTGAGGTGATGGAGGACCCACTGCCTGCAGGTGCTCCACTCTCAGCCCCATCAGGGGAAGCTGAGGTTGCCTCTGGGTCTGGTAACCCTCCAGCCTCTACTGAGCTGCAGAGGCTCAGGGCAGAGAGGCGCAGGGAACTAAGTTCCCACAGGAGCAGTTCTCACCTCCAGGCCAGGAGAGGTGAGTCACCTGTGGACCGGGGCCGCCCTATGCCTCGTGGCAGATAAAAGCCGGCCAGCCCCAGTCCCAGGTTGTGGGAGCAACATTGTTGGTAGCCTGTTCCTGCCTGCACCCTGTCCTGCTCTTCTGCCAGAGTTCCTGACCCCACCCGACTCCCCGCCTTGGACCCAGCTACAGCTTCAATGGACAGTCTCCATACCGCACCATTGACCTCCATACCGCACCTCGCCTCGCCACTAATTCAGAGATTTGTTCCATGTGTGCCTCTTTCTTTCCTTCTATTGTTTTATCTTTCCATTGCATTTACACCTCACCTTTTCTTCCAAGAGTGCCAAGTGGCATAAGTGGTTCTCCCCCTTCCTCATCTAAGTCCAACCACAATAGCCCTGAGAGTTAATTTAGGACGAGAGGCAGTGATTGGCTTCATGGCTGAGTTGGGGGTTGGAATCCTGGTATCCCATGTTCCAGTCCGACATGCTAACTCCTACACCAGGCTGGCTCTCTCCAACTCCTACTCCTCAAATTGGCAAATTCCGTTTTGGGTAGTAGACCCAGGTACCTACTTCAGTTGCACTGTTTAAGGGAGTAGAGCAGACTGCGGAGAGTCCAAGAACTCCTAGTCTTCCAAGGAGCTGCTGTTTCAACCGAAGTATTTATTTTGATATAGATGGGAGAAGGAACAGCCGGCCCTGCTGTTTCTGGTTTGTTGGCTGGTTGCAGACTATGACTTGTCAATCTGGATATAATGTCAAACTATAGTTTAGCTTTCTTAAATTTGGTTTGATGTGATGCCAAATTCAGCCACTAAATTCAAACCTGAATAGGAATTTAGGACTCTGATTCAAATTCTTTTCTGAACAGGGGGTCCCCCCCCCAACCTCTCTCTATATATACCGTACTTTTTCGGGTATAAGACTAGGTTTTTTTACTCTAAAATAATGTTAAAAAACGGGGGTCGTCTTATACATGGGGATCATCTTCCCAATTTTCATAAATTTGTGTCCCCCAAAATAGGGGTTGTTTTATACACGGAAAAATACGGTATTCGTTGTGAAAAAAGTGCCAAAGTACCCTTTAACCAAAATTGGGTTGTGGTTCCTTTAACAGGCAGCACAGTAATAAGAATGTTAACTCTCTTTTTTTGCACGGGGGCATATAATTTTTTAAAAAAAAAAAATCTGCCATTTAATTTTAAATGCTAATATGTGTGCGGGTAATTAAGAAGCCAAAATTGACTATGAGCTTGGTAAGCTCTAAGAATGGGAGAGAGAGATCATTACGCCTCTGCTCATGGATAGCTATTTGCAAACCAGCTGATAATGTGCAAAATGAAGATTTCGTAAGTGGCATTTTAAATGAATGGTTAATGGCTTGAAGATTAATTAAATAGTCAGAGTTGTTCAAAAGAGAACCTGCTAAAATCTTGTTTGTAGGCCAGTCACTTGCATAGCAAAAGTGCAAGCCTATCTAGCAAGCAATTTACAGCATTTCCCCCCCCCCTCAAACCACACACACACACACACACACAGACACACACAAACACACACACACACACCTTTCCAGCATGCTACATACACGTAAGGTCAGAAAGGTTTTACTGCAGGGTACTTTAATACTAAATAAATACCGCAAAACGAACGGTAAAACTTTGAATTTGTAGTTCTACCAGTATTCATCTCACTGATGGTGGGTGAGGCGGGGAAGGAGATTCACATTTTGTAAGCATCAAAACATTGCTGTTTTTGAAGGCTGGGAAAAGCAGTATCCCTGCAAAAAGCACTAACTTGGGGAGGGGGGAGATTTGGATTGCAAGGCAGCTATCCATTTTTATTTTTGGTGCAATATAATGATTCTCTGGGAAGCCCATTAATGTACTGCTTTCATTCCTGGACAGCACCTTAGAACACAGTTCACCATATTGTGCATATTGAGAATATTGAGAAAGAAGCATTGTAGGCTTTGGTACGCTTTGTATATTATTTTGCTGCTGTTCCTTCATTTGAGGCCGTACTAGAGAGTGTTGGTTTTCATGTTTTTAAGAGGGCCAGCGCCCACAGCCACGGTTGCCGCAGGCTGAACGGACAAACTGTTAACTGTAATCCGCCACCACAACTAAAACTTCCTTCCCCCAATTGGCACAGGGGCTGTCAATGGCAGAGCACTCCTGCGGAACGATGAGCTTCTCCCTTAACAAAATCCATTGCAACTGGCAAACCAAATTGCCTTTGAGTCCGTCTGCAATGCAGCGCAGGAATTATAGTCCAAAATCAGATATTCCTATTCCCAGCAGGTGGTGGTGATGGAGAGGTTGTGGAGACAGATAACAACATGACATTGCCCACCCCCCTCACCTCCCGGGCAAGTCTGATGGAGAAGCAAATGGCAAAGCCCTTCCCAAGCCATTTCCAATCTTGAGTTCTTTCCTACAGTGATTAGCATGATTAAGCAGGGATGTCAGGCCTAGTTCTCCCATCTATATCAAAATAAATACTTCGGTTGACCAGGTGACCTCATAAGCGTGAGGTCGGTATGGAGCAACCAAGAGAGCTCCCCTGGCAATTATTACATGCTGCTTACTGCAAAAGATTTGTTAGACAGTGATGGAAAGTCTTAATGCACCAAGTGGTGGAGGAGGACACGCACAATGATGATTAAGATGACAGTGAACTGGAAACAGCTGCAACGCTCTCCCTGGGTTCTGTATGGCTTAAGATGAAGACCACCTGGGTTGGCTACTGTGTCTGATTTTTAGAGAGAGAGTGCGGCAATTCTCCCACTGTGTACATTCCTCCTCTTCGGTTTTTGAAATAAGGAAGCCATTGTTAAAGTCTGCGGACAAAGTTGCTGCAGTCGTTTCTTTTCCTCTATATGTCCGTGTATATATTGCTGCTGATATATGCTGTGTGCAAACTGAGCTACAAAACTACATACCGTATTTTTCCATGTATAAGACAAGGTTTTTTTTTATTATAACTAATTGTGAAAAATAGGGGCTCGTCTTATATATTGGTAGTGTAAAGGGGGGGCGTGTGTTTGGTGGAGATTGTAAGCGGCATTTGGGCGGGTGATTGGTAGCTGCGGCAATGCCTGCTGATGATTGGCTGTTGCTGCGGCAAGTGGGCGGGCGATTGGTGGCGAGTGGGCAGACAATCGGGGGCTTCAACGAGGTGTGTGATTGGCAGTGGCAGTCAGGCGGGTGAGCGATTGACGGCAATTCCCCACAATAAAAGCTCAACAACTCTGGACAGTCTCTCCCCCCTCCATTTCCTTAATTTGGAGTCCCAAAAAATAGGGGTCATCTTATACATGGGGGCGTTTTATACACGGTAAAATACGGTATATCAGAAGATAAGCAGAGTCGTGCTGGAGGCAAGAACCCTCTTTACCAGGAAAATTCCTCCAGGAAGCCCACGGGCCAGGCAGGATATGAAAGCAACAGCCTATCTAAGCACTTTGTTTCCCAATGTTTAGATGCACCCTGACTCTGAACATGGATGTTCTATTTAGCGGTGATAACTTTAAGGTAAAGGTAAAGGGACCCCTGACCATTAGGTCCAGTCGTGACCGACTCTGGGGTTGTGGTGCTCATCTCGCTTTACTGGCCGAGGGAGCCGGCGTACAGCTTCCGGGTCATGTGGCCAGCATGACTAAGCCGCTTCTGGTGAACCAGACCAGCGCACGGAAACGCCGTTTACCTTCCTGCCAGAGCGGTACCTATTTATCTACTTGCACTTTGATGTGCATTCAAACTGCTAGGTTGGCAGGAGCAGGGACCGAGCAATGGGAGCTCACCCCGTCGCAGGGATTCGAACCACCGACCTTCTGATCGGCAAGTCCTAGGCTCTGTGGTTTAACCCACAGTGCCACCCATGTCCCTGGTGATAGCTTTAGCCACTGATAATTGATCCTCATGGTCAATGGGAACTGTGCACGTACATGCCGGCCATGGAAATTTCCAAAGTCCTCTACCATTCGAGTGTCCTTCTAGCATTTGTGTGTGCTTTCTGGTGTTTCCATCTTCAAGAGATTCTCTTTAGGTTGCAGTGGTTGTGTTTGTTCTTTGAAAGAAGTCGCCTTCCAAACGTGTGCTTGCATCCACTGGCATGGGCTGCAGAGTTTTGTGGCACAAACAGGGCTTTTGCAAAAGTATACCCAGGCGAGAGGAGGCCTGCTTGCCAGCAATTTGTGCCAAAAGCCCACAGTGACTGGGCTGTGTCCCTTAAAGCAGCTTTGTAAGCAAAGGCTTTGGCAGTGGGCGCATGTGATAGTTAGAATCCACCCAGATCCAGTTGAAACTGACCCCAGTACAGAAAGAATTGTATTATATGGAGAGCTAAGCAGAGTACGGTCTCCTTCGTTTCCCCAGAGCAGGGATAAGGGTCAGGAGGAATCAGTTTTGGAACCATTGGAGAAAGAAATCCAAGATTGCCAGGAGCTCTCATAATTTGGGATAAAGTGGCAAATGGATGTTAAAAAATATGAGAGACGTTAGTCCTCCGCCTAGAGTACCCATCCCACATTTTAAGGTAAAGGGTAAAGGGACCCCTGACCCTTAGGTCCAGTTGTGACCGACTCTGGGGTTGCGGCACTCATCTCACTTTACTGGCCAAGGGAGCCGGCGTACAGCTTCCGGGTCATGTGGCCAGCATGACTAAGCCGCTTCTGGTGAACCAGAGCAGCGCACGGAAACACCGTTTACCTTCCCGCCGGAGCGGTACCTATTTATCTACTTGCACTTTGACGTGCTTTCGAACTGCTAGGTTGGCAGGAGCAGGGACCGAGCAACGGGAGCTCAGCCCGTCGCGGGGACTCGAACCGGCGACCTTCTGATCGGCAAGTCCTAGGCTCTGTGGTTTAACACACAGCACCACCCGTGCCCTTATCCCACATTTTAGGGCTGCCATTTTAAAATTTTGTTTCCGGCACTGTTCGATCAATGTATTTGAGGTGAGATTGAAGCTTGCGAGTGCATCAGCTATACACACTTTGTTTCTGAGGAAAGGGAATTAAATTTGTATCCACTCAGTCCTGAGGAGAGTTGCTGCAGAGCTGGGTGGTGCTCAGAAGTTATTATGTTGACAGCCCTTATGTGGAATACCGCACAGAGTTGGTTAGAGAACATGAGGTCCTTATGCTGAACCACAATCTCGTCATTCCCTATCTTACGATAACTAGAAAGATCCAGACAACACATTTTCAACTAACATGAGCATGAAAGCGATTTATGTCAGAGTCAAGATTTCTCCTTTGAACCATTAAAGGTAAAGGTAAAGGGACCCCTGACCATTAGGTCCAGTCGTGACCGACTCTGGGGTTGCGGCGCTCATCTCGCTTTATTGGCCGAGGGAGCCGGCGTACAGCTTCCGGGTCATGTGGCCAGCATGACTAAGCCGCTTCTGGTGAACCAGACCAGCGCACGGAAACGCCGTTTACCTTCCAACTGGAGCGCTACCTATTTATCTACTTGCACTTTGACGTGCTTTCGAACTGCTAGGTGGGCAGGAGTAGGGACTGAGCAACAGGAGCTCACCCCATTGCGGGGATTCGAACTGCCGACCTTCTGATCGGCAAGTCCTAGGCTCTGTGGTTTAACCCACGGCGCCACCCTCATCCCTTTTAACCATTGCCTTATGACAAAAAGGCAGTAGGGGGGAGTTCTAATTCTGTGCCACCCAATGAGGACTATACGGGGGGGGGGGGCACAGAGATTTCCAGCTCTTCCACAAATGTTGGATCCAGTATTCAGAGTTCTTCACAGGAAAATAATGAGTCCAGTCGTCTTACAACATCTCTTAGATGTTGCATTCAAACTGTAGGTGAAAGTAGCTTCACTGCCATTTAAAATGATGGGGCCAGGGTATAAGCCTTAGCAAGAGGCTGTTTATACATCCCTAAGCCAGTTCCATAGCTATGCAGTGCTCGAAGCTATGCAAGAAAAAACAAATGCATGCTCTTTCAGCACCTGTAGACGAAGGAAGCGGGGGGGAAACTGGACTCAATAAGGAGAAGTATATTCTATTCTGTACTAAGAAACTACTGGATAGAGCTTCCGGGGTGGCGCCATCGGTAATGGCGGATTCACTCCGAATTGGAGGGACAAGCTCCGCGGGAATCGGGTCTTTTTCCGCTACGGCGAAGCGGGGACCCTTTAGAAATCACAGGCGGGGTAAGCCTGTGAACATGGGACTCGGCGGGCACCATTAGCGCCCCCCCAACCCGCAAAGGAACCCACTAACGGGCTCCGAAGCGACAAGGGGGAAGCGGCGCGGTGCTGAGAGTCAAACTGCTTTTTCCGTGGAGCGAAGCCGCATAGCTGTTACCGGAGAGCGCTGCCTTTTTCCTGGGAAAATTCGGCATCTAAAAGCATCATCCGTGAGTACGTGAAATTGGAGAAATTGGATTTCAAATAAGGATTGGCCGGTGGAGAGGAATTGGACTTAAATTTTAACCTAATTTGATACTGATACGGAAAGGTCCAAACAGGAAGTCAGCCTTCCGTTTCTTTGTAGACCGTATAAAGCAAAGACAGAGTAAGCTAGAGTCGTGAAAATTACTATCAAAAGACTGGACTTCATCATCTAAAAGGTTAGACCCCCCCCCTTCTGTTGGCAGGAGAAGGGGAAGCTTTTTTTTGGA
Organism: Podarcis siculus; assembly: GCA_034642415.1. Lineage (NCBI taxonomy): Eukaryota > Metazoa > Chordata > Lepidosauria > Squamata > Lacertidae > Podarcis > Podarcis siculus. The sequence goes on along the minus strand of JAXCMG010000054.1, from coordinate 2,544,430 downwards.
ACGTTTAAAACTGCCGAAGTAAGCTTAAAGTAAAGTAAGCTTCCACCATCCTAACCCTGGAGCGGGTGTCAGGACTGACATTTAAAGCGCATTGACCAGAGACAGAAGTTTTGACAGATAGCTAAATGAAGAGAAACATTGTGATTTCACTGTATCCTTTCACATTTTAAAGGAACAAATTTGGACAAAAGTAACAAAACAAAACAAAATAAAAGTAACTTTGTGGCTGGATCTGCAATAGAAGTTTACCCCCTAGAGGGAGAACATGAAATTGTAGCTGTTTACAGGGAATTTCCAGCTGCTGCAGACTATCTCGTGAGAATTTGATTGGCGTCCTTGAAGCACAATGTATTCAGAAGCACTATTGTGTGTTTTCTTTAAAACAAATGCCCTACTGGAAGAATTGCATGAGGAAACGAATGTGACGACTGACTTGGTTGGAAAACTTAAGCAGACAGTGGAAAATTTGGACCAGGCAGTGGAAAATTTGGACCAGGCAGTGGGAAAAAGAATGGAGATTACCCAGGAATCGAGTCAGGAGTCTGCTGTAATAGAACAGATGAAAGAGGAGGACGTGGAATTTTGGGAGCCAGAGATGGAGTCAGAGATGGAGGAAGTTGCGGCCCAGCAGGAACATGAGCCTTTGGATTTACCAATTGACTGTCGAAAAAATCAGACCTGGAAAGATAAAGTTTGGATGGATCTGGAAATGTGGGGTTGGATTGACCCCCCTGAGCAGGAATTTATGGACTTTCCGAGTCTGGGAATGGGCCGTGAGAGGTCTGGAGATATGGGGGCTCCCAATTTTGGAAAGACTTTGAAATATGACTTTAAATCTTATATGGAGTTCAATATGGACTGTGGGAAAAGGGCTGATTTGTTGAAAAGGGTCAATAACATTACTAAGTTGGAGCTCACACGAGGGAAAAGAGACCCAGAAGAAAAATTGTGGAAGGGACAGGGAAGAGACTTAAGGGCTTCGGACATAAGGTTACCAGGTTAATGTGCTAGTTCTATAGATAAAATGTACTGACAAATCCGGAACCAGGGGGAGGGGACGCTGGATGAAGATTGGATTGTTTCACTCTCTTTATTGGACTATTAGGACTGTTTTATATATTTGATGAACGTTAGAAGGATGTTTGAAAGGAAATGGTGTGGCTTTAGTATAAACTCTTATAGGATTAGTTAAGAATATAATGGATATGAGAAATTAGTAAAAATAAGTTCAAAATTTTGAATTTTAAAGTTTTTTTTCTTCTTCTTCTTTATGGTATAAGATAAGGATGAAAATAGATTAAGACAATGAAAGATTAAGATAAGGAAAGGGGGAAAGGATTTGCTGAATCAACAAGTTGAATGGGAATACAAAAAAGGGAGAGGCGAGGAAGTCTGGGAAATAAGTAAATGAAAGTTATGTGAAAGAAGGTGGAATTGTTTTCAATCATTGTTTTATTTTTGTATTTTGTATTTTGTTCTTTGTGTCTTTTTGGTTTTTTCCCCTCTTTTTTCTTTTTATACCTTTTTAATTCTTTGAAAATTTCAATAAATATGTTTGGGGGAAAAAAAGAAAGAAACTACTGGATAATTAAACTATCTAATTATTGGGAGGGATCAGGTCTTTTTGTGGGAAAGATCTTAGCCAGATCTCATTCTGGACAAGAAGTGACAGGAGAGAGGGGCAATTCTAAAGGAGAGGGGCAATTCATCAAGACAACAAAGAATTTGTGGGAATGTTTAGGGAGGCAGGAGAGGATATATATTTTAATTATATCCTTTCCAACTTGTGTTAACACGTTCTACATTTTAGCAGAATAACATTCCCCTTTTTAAACTTGCACAGCGGATGCGTTTGATTAGGCTCGCTAAAGCCTCTAAAATAAGTTACCTGGTAATTTCCCCTTTAAAGGTAAAGGTAAAGGACCCCTGACAGTTAAGTCCAGTTGCAGATGACTCGGGTTGTGGCGCTCATCTCGCTTTACTGGCGGAGGGAGCCGGCGTATAGCTTCCGGGTCATATGGCCAGCATGACTAAGCAGCGCACGGAAACACCGTTTACCTTCCTGCCGGAACGGTACCTATTTATCTACTTGCACTTTGACGTGCTTTCGAACTGCTAGGTTGGCAGGAGCAGGGACCGAACAACAGGAGCTCACCCCATCGTGGGGTTTTGAACTGCCGACTTTCTGATCAGCAAGCCCTAGGCTCAGTGGTTTAGACCACAGCACCACCCGCGTCCCATAATTTCCCCTTTAGTCCCTCATAAAAGTAATAGACACAACAGTCTTCTATAAAAGTATAAAAAGAGTTTACTCACTCACATTCTGTTCACAGATGGATCCCAGAAGGCAGACTTAAGTTACAATAGTAATATACCTGGAATCTATCCCATAAAGAGATAGTCCCTTTGTCCTAACATCTTAGGCTAAGCAGATGTTGCTTCTTCGACGAATGTAGTCAGAGAGAGAGAGATGGCGGCCTCTGCTGAGGTATTTTGTTACCTGCATAGGTGAGATCATGCCCACCTCTGGTCACACGTAGAGGAAGTCTGTCCCAGCTTAGGAGGAAACAGGAAGTTCTGACTGACTGGTCTAGACATCCCCTTTTTATGTCCACTCTAGGGATGTTGTACTTGATTGCTCTGTGTTTCACATCCCACAGAAGTGTGGTGTGCCATGCTGTGGATTATAAAGAAATACTGCCACAGTTCTTGGTTTTTTTGAAGCCATGTTTGGCTGGATTTCACTGCTTTGCAAGCTGATGTGAAGGCAAAGATGGAAGAACTTACTGTTTAACATCCCAGAAATAAAACTTCCTGGAAAAGTTCAGGAAAAACAGGTTCTTGGCACAGACCTTCAGGCTTACAGCTCCTCTTCCAACAGTACAAAATTGGAGGTGTTTTGTGACACCTCAGATTCATTATCCTAGGCAGAATAGATATTCATGCAATGCAATATTCATTATAAATCTTAGTATGGCCACCAGCAGCAGGGCTGTCGTCAGTTCCAGAAACCTAGAGGGAAATAATATTCACATTCCCCTGGAGACGTTTCCTTGACTTCTAAGCAGACCTTTTCACTATGATTCACAACAGATGTGTTGCCTACCTATCTTACAGCAATAAGCTACCCCATTTGGAGACTTTTGGTCAGAAATTACATCAAGCTAGTAGGTTCCTTCCATAATTTCTAGATGTTATATGATTTTTTTCATGTTCTTCCTGATGCGCCGACAATGCTTTTAGATTATCAGACGATGCTCCAATAGGAAGCAGGTTTATAAAAACAGTTGTGCAGTCGATGCCTGACTAATTATTAAATCAGAAACTACCTAATAAATTTCAGGTGTTTTCTGATCAGCAAGAAGGGAAAGTGTCTATGCTGGACCCAAGGGCCTTGAACAAGTAAAACAGCAACAATAGACTTTTCAGGCATACTAACCAGTTAAAGGTCTAAAGGTACCCCTGACCGTTAGGTCCAGTCGCAGACGACTCTGGGGTTGCACGCTCATCTCGCTCTATAGGCCAAGGGAGCCAGTGTTTTTCGGCAGTTTCTGGGTCATGTGGCCAGCATGACTAAGCCGCTTCTGGTGAACCAGAGCAGCACACGGAAATGTTGTTTACCTTCCTGCCAGAGCGGTACCTATTTATCTACTTGCACTTTTACATGCTTTCAAACTGCTAGGTTGGCAGGAGCAGGGACCGAGCAACGGGAGCTCACCCCGTCACGGGGATTCGAACCGCCAACCTTCTGATCAGCAAGCCCTGGGCTCTGTGGTTTAGACCACAGCGCCACCTGCGTCCCTAGTAACCAATTAAAGGTAAAGGTAAAGGTACCCCTGCCCGTACGGGCCAGTCTTGACAGACTCTGGGGTTGGTGCGCCCATCTCACTCTATAGGCCAGGGGCCAACGCTGTCCGCAGACACTTCCGGGTCACGTGGCCAGCGTGACATCGCTGCTCTGGCGAGCCAGAGCCGCACACGGAAACGCCGTTTACCTTCCTGCTAGTAAGCGGTCCCTATTTATCTACTTGCACCCGGGGGTGCTTTCGAACTGCTAGGTTGGCAGGCGCTGGGACCGAGCAACGGGAGCGCACCCCGCCGTGGGGATTCGAACCGCCGACCTTTCGATCGGCAAGCCCTAGGAGCTGAGGCTTTTACCCACAGCGCCACCCGCGTCCCTTTTAACCAATTAAGGTAGCCCAAATTTATGGGTTTTAAAGGAGGCTTATGTTTGCAAAGCAACCCATCATCACCGCAGGAAATTCCTGAAATGTTGATTTGGGACTTGGCATCTGAAATATAAGGTAGTTCCACCATGGTTGTCTACTGGAAGCTTGGAGGTGGCGGGGGGGGGGGCTCATTGTTCATGGCACCTGGTCAGTAGGAGATAGTCCGAACAGGAAAAAGTTCTTCACACCAATGTGCTAGAATTGAGAACTGACATCGTGGGCACCTGTTGTTGTTGTTGTTTAGTCGTTTAGTTGTGTCCTACTCTTCGTGACCCCCTGGACCAGAGCACGCCAGGCACTCCTGTCTTCCACTGCCTCCCAGAGTTTGGTCAAACTTATGCTGGTAGCTTTTGAGTTATGATGCTGGAGGAGACTCTTGAGAGTCCCATGGACTGCAAGAAGATCTAACCTATCCATTCTGAAGGAAATCAGCTCTGAGTGCTCACTGGAAGGACAGATTGTGAAGCTGAGGCTCCAATACTTTGGCCACCTCATGAGAAGAGAAGACTCCCTGGAAAAGACCCTGATGTTGGGAAAGATGGAGGGCACAAGGAGAAGGGGACGACAGAGGACGAGATGGTTGGATAGTCTTCTCGAAGCTACCAGCATGAGTTTGACCAAACTGCAGGAGGCAGTGGAAGACAGGAGTGCCTGGCGTGCTCTGGTCCATGGGGTCACAAAGAGTTGGACATGACTAAACAACAACAACTCACAGAGCCAGGGGAAGGAGTTCAGAAGCTTTCACTTGGGCCTTTGTTCAGCCACAATTTGTCATGTCACACTGACTTACAAACGGTGGTCAACATTAGCTAAGGTTGGTTTCAAACAGCCAACTTCAAACTATGGTCAATGAAGCTGCTTGTTTAAATTAGTCTTAGTTAAAATTAAGCACAGTTTTGGATCAGAGCATCATGGCAAAATGTGGCTGACCAGAAGCAGAAGCTTCTAGACTACTGCTCACCGTCCCAAATTTCAGCAACCCCAGATTTTAACACATGGGAATAAAATCTCTCCATCCCTAATTTTCAACATTGTTTCACTTAACTTTATGATTTGAAGATGGGAGAAAGGGACTCTGGTAGGTAGCTAGGTAGATAGGTATAGATAGATGGGAAGTAGGTAGGTATAGGTAGATGGGATATCTTTCAAATAGCCAAGTTTCATTATCATCATTAGGCTATAAGAAATGACAACTCCCTTTCATTTATAATACAGTTTTTTTGTAATCATAATGAAAAGAAATAAAATATTTCCATCTACTTTCTCCGTATTTTCTAGAATTTTATAAACAATGGGTTGGAAATTTGTGGCTATCCAGATTATGTTGGACTCAAGCCAGTGTGACCAGAGGTCAGGGATGATGATGATGATGATTTATTGAATTTATATACTGCCCTATACCCAGAGCTCACAGAACAAAATCCAAATATAAAACCACAAAATATATTATTATTATTTATTGAATTTATGGGAGCGCCAGCTCAGTAACACATGGAGGGCTCATGTTTTTAAGCAAACGTTGGTTGTTGCATTTGTAGAAATGCCTTTTGAATGTTTCTGCTCAAATTCCTTCTTTGAGGGGCAGATTGCTGTAGGCATAGAAACAGCATATAGGGCCAGGCCTGTTTGGCTGCAATAATGTCATGCACTCTTAGTATATATTTGAAGCATAGGGCATTATTCAGGCCCTGTTCTTTATTGCCTCCTCCTCCTCCTCCATTCCTCTTGCCGCGATCCCTTTCCTCCCCCAGAGGCCAAAAGTCTTTTCATTCTCCATTGTGCAGCTGTCACATATTATTGTCACAGTGTGCGCCCCTCCCTCTCGATTCCTCTCCGAGGGAATAAGAGCTTTTGAGCCTTGCCAAGAAGGTGCGAGATGAGAGTGCCGTCACAATGGAGGAAAGGGCAGCGAGGTGCCAATATTTTACCGTCTTTGCAAATAAATCTGAATAATCAGCCCTTTTGACAAGCCATTGTTGTGCCTGATTCCCCCCTTATTCATTTAAAATTCAAATGGTGATACATTATAATTTTCAGCGTAATAGTTACTTTGGGGTGTTGTCTGTCAACTCCGTAATCACTGAAAACATAGCCTGCGCTCACTTCTGAATTTATCGGCGTTAAACAGTTCTGCCTTTGGGCTTTTAAGGATATTCAGCCCAAGATGTGTTTACCTCGTAAGTCGGTAGGAACCTTATATAATGATTAAAACGTGTCAAAGGGGACACCGTTTAATTTATTAATGGAGTGGGGTGGGGGGCAGCCTATATGTGCGGTTTGTTTAAGGGCACAAGCCGAAAACATTTATAAATACACTTTTGTGGTTTGAAGAAAATCTTGAAAGTAGCCACGACATATATAGGTTTTTTTTGGGGGGGGGGAATGTGGAGCACTGATGGAAGGGGTAAAAACCCACTCTTTTGGAGTAAAGGGTAGCGCTATTTTCTGTTTCTCAGCGCCTGTAATGCTCAATAATTGCCTGAAAGGGCTGCTTTAATTGAGTACTTTTGTGCAGTAAGTGTTCTGCTAACCAGGGGAGCTGAAGTGCTTCTGATCCATTCGCAGGTAATAACAGAGGCGGGTTGTTGCAGCGCAAGCCCCTGCTTTACAAGTCAGCAGCTACTCTTGCAGCGTGATGGAGGGGTGGGGGTTAGTGGTGGTTTGGGGGGAGAGGTGGGGGGCGGCTTTGGGGAGCAGCATTAAATCAGCCACAAGCCTGCGCCTAATTGTTATTGATTGTTAAGTGCACAAATTGCGGGGAAAGCAGCCCATGCGAGTTCCTCACCTGAAGAAAGTCTCGTTTCCTTCCTTTGATATTTTCCGTAACTCCTGATTTGTAAGGATAAAGAGAGGCGGCTATTCGAGGCCTGTATGGCAAATAGCAATGTTTATGCAGCTGCTGCTGCTGCTAAATGGGTGGGGAAGGGGGTGAACTGATCTTTTCCTCCTTTTCCCTGTAAATGCCACTGTCTGCATCCTTGTTGATGCTTTGACCTCCCTTGCTTCAGAGCTTGAAAAGCCTTTTCCACCGTGAGCAATAGGCAGTGTCTGCAGAGCTCAGCAGTCAGAAAATCTCATTCTTGTGCCTTGAGTGTTGATGCCAACTTGATCCGTTTAACTACAACTGATGCGCGGCTATTTCTAGTTAAACCTGGTTCACGTTGCTATCCTTTGCTGTAAAGAAAGTTCCGCTATCATGAATTGTACTTACCACCATGTAAGGCTGCCTGTTATGGTTGGGGGGCCATTTTAAACAGTCCTATTAAGTCACGTTTCTTTCACTTTTCTTTCATCTGCGCTCTTTCATTTTCTCATTTAGTTCCCTCTCCTGTTAATCCATTTTGGAGCACAAAGCCAGTTCAGTAGTCTGGCGTTGCATAGATCCATTGAGAAGCTTAATTTGGGTGTGCATTCAAACGAGAGGTTTGCAATTCTGCGCGGGGGCATAGAAGCAACCAGCGAGGTGCCCCACCGTGAATTTGAAACAAGCAACCCTCAAGTGCTCAAAACCTTGTGCATTTTTTGCACACTTGGGGTTGAGCACTATTCAGTTAAGATATTTGTATAGCTATTCTGCCTGCTCCCCCAAAAAGGGGGGGGAGAGACATTGGAAACGGGGTTATTTAAAATTGTGCTTTTTGCAATCCCTTTGTCCTGCAGCTGTCCCATATGGGGAATCAAACCTGCAACCTTGGCGTTATCAGCATCACACTCTAACCAACTAAGCTAATACATGCCACCACAGTGGGGAACACTAACTAGGTGTCTCCTCTGGCTGCTGTCCAGGTGCCAGCACCTTAGACTGATCTCGCAAGCGAATAGGCTGCCAATGTAATTCTTTTAGAATTGGGTTACTGTTAATATACTTGGCAGCTGCATACAGCACTAACCGAAGCTTCTGAGTTGTCTCCTTGGGCAGCACAACGTACAACACTTTACAGTAGTCTGGTTGGGTGGTTACCAGAGCATGGACCACTGTGGCAAGATGTGAGCTTCGTAGAAGCACCAGGGTGGCCAATTCCCAAAAGACTGCGATCTACTCACAGAGTTAAAAAACTGGCGGTGATCTACCCCCTTTTGGGGGGTTCAGGTAACAGTTGTTGTGCCTTCACTAGGATAACCACTGTCAAATGTCGGCTACTAGGACAGATAGACTTTTGATGTGATCCAGCAAAACGGTTTCATACATTCTTAATCTTTGGCTACGGTGCCATATTGAAGACAGAGAAAGTTGCTGTTTGGAAGTGTCTTAAATGAAGACATTTGGTTTCATATATGCATTACTAACACAGTAGAACGTTTAAGAGTTCTTTTACTTAATTGAGATAACAATGAACAGAATGCCGTTTGACTCCATTGGCACTGCCTAGAGAAAGCCAATGAGCATTAAATGTTACATTCTTAAAGCACTTCTGCATTTATAAGCCAACAGATTAATTCTCAGTGAGGTGTCTTGGGCAATTGCCTGGGTGGCATTCACTGTCATCACCAGTCCTGTATTATGAGAATATGGCAAGAGTAATAAGAGGGGGGAAATTTGGAAATTTTTAAAGCATGGGTTGAAAAAAGAGCAAGAGTATCTCTCCATATAGAATAGCCCTGTAAAGTATTAGAAAGCCCAATTTGTTGGTTTAAAATTTTAATACATTAAGTGAGAGCAAAAGAGTGGATTCCATAAAAATGCAAATATTCACTATATTAATGGTTATACAACACATGTACAGTGGTACCTCGGGTTTCATACGCTTCAGGTTACAGACTCCACTAACCCAGAAATAGTACCTTGGGTTAAGAACTTTGCTTCTGGATGAGAACAAAAATCGTGCTCTGGCGGCGTGGCGACAGCGGGAGGCTCCATTAGCTAAAGTGGTGCTTCAGGTTAAGAACAGTTTCAGGTTAAGAACGGACCTCTGGAACGAATTAAGTAATTAACCCGAGGTACCACTGTATATCAATACGAAGTGAAATATCATTATTCCAGCCAACCCAATTATTTCTACTCTGCCTGAACCAACTCTAAGGTGGGTTTTCCTCGGTCTTGATAACTGAGGTTTCTTTAAGCCAGTGACAGCCAAACTTGGCCTTCCAGCTGTTTTTGGACTACAGCTCCCATCATCCCTAGCTAAAAGGACCAGTTGTCAGGGATGATGGGAATTGTAGTCCCAAAACAGCTGGAGGGCCAAGTTTGGCCATCACTGCTTTAAGCTAAGATGACCACAATTAGATCTGTGCACCTTCTACATGAAAAGTACGTGCTCTGGCAGGAAGTTACAGTCCCTCCTGTTCTGCGCGAAGGATAGAACACAATCATATTCTTCTCCAGTTTCCCAAATCCTTGGGAAAGCAGTTTCTATTCCTTGACATGCACTTAAATGTGTGCTCGGATAGTAGCGTGGAAAATTAGTCTGAGAATATAATTGTTAAAATGATAATGAACTCGCTTTATTCTTTATTTCTATGATTAATGTCACTGCTTTGGCACAGTTGCTGAAAGTTGATACTTCTTTCTTGGAAGGTACATTTCATTCCGGTTTGATTTTTTTTCCCAAGGAGTAGCCATCAGAGGAAATAACTTTTTCTTTTCTTTTTTACATTCTTCCCCCCCCCCCGCCCGAAAGTTTAGAACTAGCAATGAGCAGTCTCCCCCGAAAGAAATTTTCTGCAACGTTAATTGCACCAGACCATAGCATTTAAAGCAACCTATTCTACCGTCCATTTACCTCCCATGTGAAATGAAAACTCTGTTTTGATTTGAACTGTCACAGATAATTTCTGCACATAAAACACATCCAGGGACAGCTTTCAAATGGAGTTGTCACTTCTTGTTTAGCGGGCGGGGGACTCTCTATTGTTGTCAAACCTTCTTTGCAAAAGCATCACTAACATGCTGATATGCGCAGCTATTCGGAAATAGAGGAATGGATACGATGCCGCCAAGAAATGCTAGAATCCGCTTTCTGTTGCATTCATCTCCTTAGGGAGAAGGTTTTAAATATCACTTTAAGCAGATTTGCTACTCCTTTGTTGTGTAAAGTGCAGATAGATTACTCAGTATTTACTCATCAGAATCACTGTTTACCTTTAGCAATATTATAATGTAGTGGATAGCGAAACGTCTTCATTGTAAGTGTACTTAATTACAATAAAATACCAAATTATTTCTTCAAGGAGGAAACCCGCATATTTGGCCTGCAACATGGCCTTCAGTTTTACAGACTGGGGTGGGAGCAGTTGAGGGATGTCATACTTTTAATTAATACTGAGTTTTGGTACAAAAATGGTGCCACCATTAAGATGATCTCAAATGGACGTTAAGGAAAAAGGGGCTAAAATGGTTGCAGAGTTCTGAAGGTAATGGGGCCCTTTATATGTCCAGCTGTCCTTTGTCAACAACAAATTGTCACTGGTTTTTTTGTGTTGGATATATGCTATATGACAATTTATGGACCTAATAGGTATCTCAAGCCATTTGCACATGTTCCCATGCAACCAGTCCATGCAGAATGTAGGCACCCTATATATAGAAATGAGCAAACCAGTGATATTTTAGGGAGCAGGCTAGCAGGCGGGGCCCATGACTTACATCATAGGAGCCTACGCAATACAACACAAAACAAAACACTGTTGCTGTATTCAGGTTTTATTTTTATTTATTTTATCTTATATTTTGAAAATATACATCCAGTTGTTTTTTCCCTTTAAATTTTTTGGGGGCCCCCAAGAGAGTGGGGCCCTAAGCTATAGCTTGTTTAGCTTATACATAACTCAGGCATTGCTTGGGGTCGTCTCTGTGCTTGCTTCAGAAGAGACACGGTCAAACCTGTGGGAAACTTAAGTGATTTCAAGAGATTTTACCCAACTGCTGAAAAAGAATCGGGAGAATTCCATTGTCACTGGAAAATTTGCCAGCAGGTTCTTCGAAATCTAAATCTAAACTTGCCATCAGGTTCTTCGAAATCTAGCAGTTCGAAAGCACGTCAAAGTGCAAGTAGATAAATAGGAGCCGCTCCGGCGGGAAGGTAAACGGCGTTTCCGTGCGCTGCTCTGGTTCACCAGAAGCGGCTTAGTCATGCTGGCCACATGACCTGGAAGCTGTTCGCCGGCTCCCTCAGCCAATAAAGCGAGATGAGCGCCGCAACTCCAGAGTCGGTCACGACTGGACCTAATGGTCGGGGGTCTTCGAAATCTAAGCACGGACAACTCCATTATCATGTGCTGACAGGAGCAAGCTAGCCGTAAATTGCCCGAGCAAGTTGGAGTTAATTCTTCATTAGCAAATGCAGGATCTGTACCGAAGTACCAGACCTACGGTAATTGTCATTGACCAGGAGTTGGCTTCACCTGCTGAACAGCAGCCTGAAGGTGCACAAGGTGAAGTGATCAGCCTTCTTGCTCCTGATGGCTCCAGCTTTCTTGAGCTGGTTTTCCAGCCTCAGTTAGGTGCTGGAAACAGCATTCGTTGTTCCTGGCCAGACCTTTCTTCTTCTTGTAACCTTGGACCACGTCTGACTACGTGAACTGAGATATTCCTGACCTTAGGACTGGACTGGACCTTGTATACGGACTCTGCCTCCAGTTAAGTACCCCCTGAGACTAGGCTGATTAGCTGGCTTCTCCCTCCACTGAGCTCTGCCATGGCTGCACCACACGGCTACAGCACTAATGAGCACAGCAACTCATCTCCAGCAGGTCTTGCCTCCATGAAGCAGTTGCGTGTCAAGGTCCCCAGGGCCTCCCCAATAACTCACACATCACACCAATATTTTTGTTTAAGGTTTTTGGCATGATTTTGGCCACAACTTTATTAAAATACAAACATGTGAGTGGTTGCTTAGGCATTGGTTACGAAAAGCTGCCCCCACTGTGGGGGACAGTCTGACATTCCGCACGCCTGCGAAAATCAGAAAAGGGGAATACACTTGGGGCTAGTGACGGAGCAGGGAACCTGCCCTCAGCCCACCCCAAATGCAGCCAGGAGCTCTTGCAGTGGCCCGAGCCCCCTTGACAGGGTGGACAAGCAATAGTTAGCCCCCGATTCCTTTAACGGAATCCCTTGCAGCAGCAGCATTAGAGGGGCAGGCACAGCCAGTCCATGCCCCTCAACCAACCAAACCATAAACCAATGCCTAACCGCGAACCTTACAAGTTGTGACGATTTGCTACGCAGTAGGCAAAAACCAAATGGCCCCAGCCAATCAGCCAGATGGACAAAATTCCTACCGGGCCCCTGCCCCAAGGGCAGACGACCCCATGACAGGCATAGCAAGGTCAAAGCGAACAACCCTATTCTAGGGGGGGGGGGCGGGCAATCCGATGCACGGGCGAAAAGAGGAAGCCCTAGCCTTGTGCAAGAAGTTTTAGCATTTCCGGCTGTCAATCAACAAATGGCAACATTAACTTCCTCCCAACAACAAGGGAAGCCCAAACGCATCAGTAGCCAACGGTCAATTAGCCCACCCCACAACTTTGGAGTGTCCTGGTGGCCCCCACCGCAACACGTGCTCTCCATGAAGGAGAACACGCTTTGTCAAGACTGAGGGTCCCCATCTCCCCACAACTGCCTAAGTCCCCTCTTCTCCAAGCGCACCTGTGTGGCAGTGGCATAGTTGGGGGGGCAGAGGGGCTACTGCCCTGGGGGCAAAATTTGGGGAGGGCACAAAATTTCAAAAGAAAAATAAAATGCTTTGAGGGGGTTTTTTATTAAAAATAATAATCAAACAGTGTAAAAATTCCATGAAATAAATAATAATAAAATAAATGGCAGCAGCAGCTGTCCCATCCCCAGTTTCCTTCCATGAGAAGACCCTTCCCCACCACCATCACCGCCAATGCCCGGCCCTGACAAGGGGGCACAATACTTGCTTTGCTCCGGGCTCTGGCAACCTAGGCTACACCACTGGTGCAAGCGATCTGTATTTAATTTCAGGTTTAATATTGTTAAGTTGTGGGTGAACATATCAGATGACACAGCGATTCTTCAAACAGCTCTTGTTTATTCACAGACCCAGAAGAGAACTGAACTGAGGGGTTCAGCCAGCCTGCTTATATAGAGCTCCACTACAACGCAACAGTAACAACTTTCTGTAACTATCCAGTCACTGAACGTCACTTTCAATCCCTTATTTGCATGTGGACCTGAGTGAAAACTATCTACAGTATCCCCCTGCTGGCCCAGGGTGAGAACTTCAGTACATAACAAATATCTCCTCTGGCAATGGAAAGAGAGAGAGGCTGCTCCTTGTTTGCCGACTCTTGCCCATTGACTCGCCTCCCATCAGTACCACTGTCTTTCTCTCTTCACTATTCACCTCCAACCTTTGTCTCCCCGTGGTGCAACTTTCACACCACGTTATAATGCCGAATAAGAGAGGTAGGCCTTTTTTCCCTGCGCCAAAGCCACCCTTTTCTTTTTGGCTGAGTAGGGAGTATGCCAATAACAGTAGCAAAAGGGATTTCCAGCTAGATTGTTTTCTGCTCCTGTGTGAATTTTTATTCCACTTTCATTATTGCGATGCCGGCGCGTGGGGTTCTTTGCTCACCTAGCAACAATTGGATGTAAATTGCTGAATTCTCCCTAAATTTATACGCCAAGCATAGAGATCTTTCATCTGTGAGACCATAAACATTATTTTATCATGCTAATGTGACTTTTTCTGGCAGTGTTGCTACTTTGAATACATGGGTTTGAAAATAATAATAGTGCTTATCAGTGGGAGGAAAAAGAATGCTATGTAAGAATCTGGACTTTGCCATGGCAACACTACCTAGCTCCTTTTCTCTCTCCCCCCCCCCATCCAGTTTTTAGTCTTGTGTTCTATGGGAGTCTGCCTCTCTCTTTTATCTTTCTTTCTGCAATTCGCAAATAATCTATTTCCATTTGTGACTAAGGCATTGATTCAGATGTGCAAATTGCCCAGATGCTAAAGCACTTCAAAGTTTCACCTGGACAATTGAAGTCTGCCTTGCACTCATGAGATGCTCAGGTCTCTGGATGGGGTTGTAGAAGGAATTCTGAAAAATGTAACCCAGCTGTGTTAAAAAGGTAAAGGGACCCCTGACCATTAGGTACAGTCATGACCGACTCTGGGGTTGCGGCGCTCATCTCGCTTTATTGGCCGAGGGAGCCGGCGTACAGCTTCCAGGTCATGTGGCCAGCATGAGTAAGCCGCTTCTGGCGAACCAGAGCAGCGCACGGAAACGCCGTTTACCTTCCCGCCGGAGTGGTACCTATTTATCTACTTGCACTTTCATGTGCTTTCGAACTGGTAGGTTGGCAGGAGCAGGGACCGAGCAACGGGAGCTCACCCCGTCGCGGGGATTCGAACCACCGACCTTCTGATCGGCAAGTCCTAGGCTCTGTGGTTTAACCCACCGCGCCACCCACGTCTCTTAAACCCAGCTGTGTTACCTGAGTAGTATTTCCTTAGAGCCAGGCACAGGGGGTCTCAGGGCAAGGGGGCCAAATGCAGACCTCCAGGCCTCTCTCTTTCCAGCCCTCCTGTGTCTCTCACTGGTTCTGCCCCATGCTCTCAGGTGATTTTGCTTGGCCTGAATCTGCTCTTGAGGTGTGGCAATGCCTTGTTGCTCAGTTGCACGGAGGACAGAGAGCGGTGTCTGTGTATATAGACCTCTGACTCTTGCATGCTTGAGTTCTGTCACATCTGTTGCCTCTAAACCATCCCATCACTAGCATGGAAGGCTGGCCCAAGAGGAAATGTAGCCCTCAGAGAAAGAACATGGTTTCCCATCCCTGCCTTAGAACAGGCACAGAACTGGCAGGAAGCCCAGAACATGGGGCATTGAGGTGCATGGATCTTGCACCACCGAAATATTGGTTTCCTTATGTCAACCCTCTCCCCAAACACACACAGATAGATTCGCCTTGCATTCTTCAAGTGGGAAACAAAACCTGAAGACAGCGTCATTTTGCACAGCAATCCTGTTTGCCGTGGTTATGTGCTGTGGACATGTGCCAAGAAGCTATAGCCAGTCAGTGCTCTCCTCCTCTGCCTGCTCCTGAGTGCTTATTGCTTCTTCCCAACACGATGTGTTTACTGTGTATGTTGGTCGTGTCGTCATGACAATCACAACTGCTCAGTAAAGTGTGAAGTAGTTTGCAGAGGTGTCCAAGGGAAGGGGACAGAGCCGGGAAGTAGCAGTGATGCAGGAACATCCTAGAGGGGTTCAAGAGACTAAGGAGTCACGTGTCAAAAAGGCAGATGGATACATGGCAGATTGAAGGAGATTTAGCCGAACATATCAACAACTGCAGATATGCAGATGACACAACCTTGATGGCAGAAAGTGAGGAGGAATTAAAGAACCTTTTAATGAGGGTGAAAGAGGAGAGCGCAAAATATGGTCTGAAGCTCAACATCAAAATAACAAAGATCATGGCCACTGGGCCCATCACCTCCTGGCAAATAGAAGGTGAAGAAATGGAGGCAGTGAGAGATTTTACTTTCTTGGGCTCCATGATCACTGCAGATGGTGACAGCAGTCACGAAATTAAAAGACGCCTGCTTCTTGGGAGAAAAGCAATGACAAACCTAGACAGCATCTTAAAAAGCAGAGACATCACCTTGCCAACAAAGGTCTGTATAGTTAAAGCTATGGTTTTCCCAGTAGTGATGCATGGAAGTGAGAGCTGGACCATAAAGAAGGCTGATTGCCAAAAAATTGATGCTTTTGAATTATGGTGGTGGAGGAGATTCTTGAGAGTCCCATGGACTGCAAGAAGATCAAACCGATCCATTCTGAAGGAAATCAGCCCTGAGTGCTCACTGGAAGGACAGATCCTGAAGCTGAGGCTCCAATACTTTGGCCACCTCATGAGAAGAGAAGACTCCCTGGAAAAGACCCTGATGTGGGAAAGATGGAGGGCACAAGGAGAAGGAGATGACAGAGGACGAGATGGCTGGACAGTGTTCTCAAAGCTGCCAGCATGAGTTTGACCAAACCGCGGGAGGCAGTGGAAGACAGGAGGGCCTGGCGTGCTCTGGTCCATGGGGTCACGAAGAGTCGGGCACGACTGAACGACTAAACAACAATCCCCCCCCCCGCGCCGTGTTTATGGCTTCAGCAAAACAACGGAACTGTTATAGAGGATTACTTACTGACACAAGTATACAGTCGTTAGGAGAGAATTTTTCTTTTGGTATGTCTGTAAAGTCAGCACCCCCAGTTTTGACTGAGCCCAGGGGCCACACAATACATTAAGGAAGCCTGTTTAGAAAACACACACACACACACACACATACATACATACACGTAAGTCATTTGATAGACAACAAAGCCAGGCTCTCTTTATAGTCCATTTCTAAAATGAAACCATAAATTTAAAGG
Organism: Podarcis siculus; assembly: GCA_034642415.1. NCBI lineage: Eukaryota > Metazoa > Chordata > Lepidosauria > Squamata > Lacertidae > Podarcis > Podarcis siculus. The sequence goes on along the minus strand of JAXCMG010000054.1, from coordinate 2,527,856 downwards.
CTGGGCTTCATCACTGCCTGGGAAAAAAAGAAGCAGCAGCTTTTCCCCCCAGTCTGCTGATGAAATATAACATTTAATAGGATTTATGAGGCCCAGATTCAGGAAGATCATTTTCAGGGCAGTTAAAGAAGCTTTTCCTCCTGCCCTTTGCCTCTCCCCATCCCAAAGGCAAAGGCATAACACCCACACACATGAAAATCTGTTAGTAATGAAAAATTATTAGAAATAGCTCAGTTGAGCCTGTACAAATTTCAGTTTGTGGGGAGAAAAGTATAGGAGAAGGGATTTACAACAAGGAGGGCCTCTGAACAGAATACCAGCTACATCAAAACAAGCAGACTGCATGTTTATTTTTTATAATAAAATTCATGAATACAGCACAGGGCAGGTTTGAGTAAGTGGCTTGCTCACACTAGCAAATATTCACTGAGTAGGCTTCCTAAAGTGAAATAAAATACCCTCGTGGCTGTATTTTGAAGCTTCTTTCTGTGATCACACACACACACACACACACAAGTTGCAATTTTGTGGGGGGAAATAGGTCTTCTGCAACTTGTGATCGCAGTGTCCGTCAAATAGGAGGAATTGAAGAAAAACTGCCAGGCAATGTCAGATTTATTAACAGCTCCCCTACTCTCCAAATTAATGTGTTTTTCTTGCCTTTGACGAGCGGAGATGTCCACGTGCTCTACTTACCTTAATGGACAAGAGAAGGAAGTGGTGCTCATCAATTAGCCATCTCGTTAAGCTGACTACAGCTTCATTTGGAACACAGGGACGAGAGCTATCTGCCCACAAAGGCTCGAAACAGAACTATGGCTGTTCGATATTTATACTGCTTGAGTGTTCAGAGGCTCCATCATGGTTTAATGCTCTCTGGCACACACAAATGTTCTACGATGTCTGGAGTAATCTTATTCTTCCTTCCTATCATAATCTAAGAAGATGGGGAATTGCACACCTAGAGCTGTTGTTGTGGCCAAATGTCCAGTTTTTTACAGTGGTCCTCTATTTGAAGCAGCCCTCTGTTTGAAGGGCTGCTCATCCCAAGTCTGATTTAAAGAACCCTAAGAAAGGAGAGTACATGGGGTCTCACAGCTGCCCATCAACACTTGAGGAGCAGGCAGAATGATCACAGCATTTCTCCACTATGGGGTAAAGGTAAAAGACAATTAAGTCCAGTCAAAGGCGACTATGGGGTTGCGGCACTCATCTCGCTTTCGGTCCGAGGGAGCCGGTGTTTGTCCGCAGACAGCTTTCCAGGTCATGTGGCCAGCATGACTAAACTGCTTCTGGTGCAATGGGACACCGTGACAGCAACCAGAGCATATGGAAATGCCGTTTACCTTCCCGCAGCAGTGGTACCTATTTATCTACTCACACTGGTGTGCTTTCAAACTGCTAGGTTGGCAGAAGCTGGGGCGGAGCAACGGGAGCTCACCCAGTCATGTGGATTCGAACTGCTGACCTTCCGATCGGAAGCATCACATGACTAAATGACTAAACAAGTGTCTTGGTGCTTGACAGCTGCTGGTGGGTGGCAAAAACAGAATGATGATTATCGGCGGCCATGCATGGAGATTTGAATTTCATTCAGGTTCGTGAGCCAAAGGCTTTTTTCGGATCGGTCTCCGCGTTAACTGCATTGTTGCACTTGTCATAGGAGTGCCAGAACCCCCCTCGAATAGTTTCCTTAATCATTCAAAGGATGCTCGTCGTCTTTCCTATTGTGTGGCGCTTCCTCGATTCCAAAGGCCTCTTGAGAATGATGTGTGCCGTCTACTTAAGAACTGCGCTGGCTGTGTCTTTGAGCAATGCCTAACAAAATTGCTTCTGGTCCCTGTGCTTGGGACTCCTGAGGCAATATCACAATAATTATAATACTGATTAAATGTGCCGATCTCTGAGGAGCTCTCTGTTCTGGTAAGAGCCACTCTGCCATGCACAGCAACTACCAGCCGTGCTTTCATCCTGCCTCGCGTCTTGCGCTGACAGCTAACGAAATACTTTACAAATTATTTCATTTGCTATTTACGCTGTCCCTCGTTAAATCGCCGTTCGAATGCTTCATTCTTTCCTTGTAAGACTCGCACCTTTCACCTCCTGCTCGCTACTGGCTTAACAAGAACATCTGCTGTCTTTCTGTGGAAAAAGATGCTGATTTTGTTTTTACATCTGTTTGGTTGAACATATAAGTGGGATTGAGATATAATTAGATGTTTGTTTCGAAATGCATCGCCACATATGCTCTTGGTAGGGTATGCCAAGCCTTCTATTGTTCGCGATGTTAGAGGTCTGGATTTGAAAACGTATGTAAAAGCAATCCAATCGTTTTCTTCCCCCCCCCATCAAAGTGTAATAAATAATAGCTTTATCCAATTAGAACATGGGTAGGCAAACTAAGGCCCGGGGGACAGATCAGGCCCAATCGCCTTCTAAATCCGGCCCACAGATGGTCCGGGAATCAGCATGTTTTTACATGAGTAGAATGTGTCCTTTTATTTAAAATGCATCTCTGGGTTATTTGTGGGGTATAGGAATTCGTTCATTTTTCCCGAAAAAATATAGTCCGGCCCCCCACAAGGTCTGAGGGACAGTGGACCAGCCCCCTGCTAAAAACGTCTGCTGACCCCTGAATTTGAAGTATGTTTTAGACTGAGTCATGTTGTTGTTGTTGTTTAGTCGTTTAGTTGTGTCCGACTCTTTGTGACCCCATGGACCATGGACGGATCCTGAAGCTGAGGCTCCAATATTTTGGCCACCTCATGAGAAGAGAAGACTCCCTGGAAAAGACCCTAATGCTGGGAAAGATGGAGGGCACAAGGAGAAGGGGACGACAGAGGACGAGATGGTTGGACAGTGTTCTCGAAGCTACCAGCATGAGTTTGACCAAACTGCGGGAGGCAGTGGAAGACAGGAGTGCCTGGCGTGCTCTGGTCCATGGGGTCACGAAGAGTCGGACGCGACTAAACGACTAAACAAGAACAACAATGTAGCCTTGTTAATGGCTCATAGCAGTTAATTAATTAATATGTAAATATGAGAGTTTTCCCCCAGTTAATCAGCAACGAAAAGGAACTTTGGGGTGCGGCTTTGTGACATAACTGGTGGGCATCCCATCTGCCCTCCCGCAAAATCTGTTACAATCGTAGACCATTTTGCGACTTTTCAAAAAGCAGACGTTTTCATTTCAGTGGCTTTTATGTTCTTCCGCCCAATTGTCCCTGAAAGACTTTGGTTTGCTGCCCTTTCAATAGGTTTATAAACTGCTCAGAGAGCTTTGCCGAATGGGTAGTATATTAATTTTATAAATAAATTAAATAGTCATTTAATTGCATGTTTAAAAAGAAGAGAAAGAGTCATAAATAGCAGCAGGGGAACAGCTCCTCTTGCAGCAATGCCCTGCCAAGATTACTAATTTATATGAAATTGTGCATTTTAGTGTGTGTCTATATTCCACCAAGAAACGTGCATTCATTTCCTTAATATTCCTTTACAGTGGTGCCCCGCAAGACGAAATTAATTCGTTCCGCAAGTTTTGTCGTCTAGCGAATTTTTCGTCTTGCGAATTATTATTTAGACAAAGGAAACAAAGTCGCGAGACGTTTTCGTCTTGCGAAGCAAGCCCATAGGGAAATTTGTCTTGCGAGGCAACTCGCAAACGGAAAAACCTTTCGTCTAGCGAGTTTTTTGTCTTGCGAGGCATTCGTCTTGCGAGGTACCACTGTATATAGTCATTAACGTGCATGTTTTCATAAATTGTGTGCTTATGTCCATCGCTTCTTTCTTACATTTAATGGATCTTTGTTTCTCGCGGTCTTCTCATAAACACTGGTGGTGTTACTAGTTTGTATTAAGAATTTGGTATGCTTCATCAAAATGGCAGCTCTAATTAGGTTCCTTGAATTAGCTAATGGATTTTGAGAAAGATAGCTTCCAAAGCTCTTACAGCTGTCCAAGATATTCCTGCCATGGCAGAAAGACAAAGGGCCCCTGGATGCTACAGATCTGAAAGCTTTAGAAATGCAGCTGACAGTTAAAAAGATGAATTACATTTGTATTTTTTTCCCGTAAAAGTCCTAATACTGGATTAATGTTATCCCAGTAGCCATCATCCATTAAAAGGTTTCTTTTATTATAAGGGCGCTTTTTGACCATGTGAGCCATCTACATCGCTGACATCTTAGGCTGCCTATAAATAACATTTAAAGAAGAGAGAAGCAAATTATTTCTTCAGGATTACCTATGCAGAGAATCTAAAATGTAAGGAGATTTTGCCATGGCCATATATCCTTACGATAGTTCTGCTTCGGGATAAGCGTTAAAAAATGAAGGAGCGCAATAAAATGGGACACTGAACTTCCTCCAGTGATGTTGATGTGTCGATTCATAAAATTTAGGGTTCCCACCCACTACTCAACACTGTCTATTTCATTTTCAGGTATTTCTGGGTATAATCATAGTTCCTGATATTACACAGTGCCTTTTTAAAAAAGATTAGCATGGCATCCCTTTATTTTCATCTCCCTACGGCTACACTTTCGTGCCAGAATTTATTGCAGGGCGAGAGAAATGATCTGGTGTGTGATCACTTGGAATTTATGATCTCTCAACAGATCATATAGAGTGTGGGTGGAAAGGGTCTTACTCTATATTTGCTGTTTCAGCAAATAATAATAATAATAATAATAATAATAATAATAATAATAATAATAA
>JAXCMG010000054.1:2482182-2523130 GCA_034642415.1 Podarcis siculus | reverse complement strand
AATAATAATAATAATAATAATAATAATAATAATAATAATAATAATAATAATTTTATTATTTATACCCCGGCCATTTGGCTTCCAACAAAATATTAAAAATACAGTAAAACATCAGACATTAAAAACTTCCCTAAACAGATGTCTTCAGATGTCTTCTAAAAATCTGATAGTTGTTTATCTCCTTGACATCTGATGGGAGGGCGTTCCACAGGGCAGGCACCACTACCGAGAAGGCCCTCTGCCTGGTTCCCTGTAACTTTGCTTCGCGCAGTGAGGGAACCACCAGAAGGCCCTCGGAGCTGGAAATATTATCTGCCTCCCTCTGTGATGGAACTCCTAAGGGTGTGTCCATGACAGCTGGTTGCTTTTTTCTTGAGCTGTGCTTGAGATATATCTCATGTTATCCACGCCATATCCTTAGGGGGACTCTCTGATGAGAGCTCCACTCCAGGATTTTGCTGCTGAGCAGCTGGGAGTCTCCTTAGCAGAGCGCTGATTTCCCCTGCTGTGTTAACTCATGATGACTATACAGAAGAGCCCTGCACCTACCAAGTTTCCTGCTTGAAAAGGCAATGCCTGTGGCTTATTTATTACAATATCCTCTCAGAGAAAGGTGGATAAAGGTAAAGGTAAAGGACCCCTGGACAGTTAAGTCCAGTCAAAGGTGACTCTGGGGTGTGGCACTCATCTCGCTTTCAGGCCAAGGGAGCCGGCGTTTGTCCACAGACAGCTTTCTGGGTCATGTGGCCAGCAGGACTAAACCACGTCTGGTGCGAAGGGTCACCGTGATGGAAGCCAGAGCACACGGAAACTCTGTTTACCTCCCCGCCACAGCGGTACCTATTTATCTACTTGCACTGGCATGCTTTTGAACTGCTAGCTTGTCAATATCATTCTTAAACTGTGCACCAAGAACTGGATGCAATACTCCAAGTGTGGTCTTAACAAGGCAGAAAAGTCCAGTGCTATCGCTACCCATTATTGGGACACTATATGTACTCTTTTAGATACTCATCCCTATAGATTTCAATTGAATTTACTGTCAAGAGAAGGCTGGAAGTTCGAATCCCCGCGATGGGGTGAGCTCCCGTTGCTCGGTCCCTGCTCCTGCCAACCTAGCAGTTCAAAAGCACGTCAAAGTGTGAGTAGATAAATAGGTACCGCTCCGGTGGGAAGGTAAATGGTGTTTCCGTGCGCTGCTCTGGTTCGCCAGAAGTGGCTTAGTCATGCTGGCCACATGACCCGGAAGCTGTACGCCGGCTCCCTCACCCAGTAAAGCGAGATGAGCGCCGCAACCCCAGAGTCAGTCACGACTGGACCTAATGGTCAGGGGTCCCTTTACCTTTTAAGGTAGTCTCTGTGGATGTATATTGTACTTTATTATGGGATATCAGAGTTTTTAGGGGGTTAACCGGGCTGGGATAACAGGCTTGTTGGTTTTTGAACGTCTGATGTAGATTTTTTTGGTTTCGTTCTGTATGGGACAATGACAATAAAGATTATCGTATCGTGAGATCTCGCCAGAACCAGCCATTGTTGCTGCTGTTTCATGGGCATCGCCACACAACCCAGGTAATGGAGTTTGCGCAGCGGCGGAGGAAGCCGCTCGGGCACCTGGGGTGGCGCGCCCAGGGGCGGGGCGGGGCCTCCAGAGTCTGCCTGCCTCCTCCCACTCAGACGCCCTACAACTGGGGGGGATGCGGTGGGCGGAGCCTGTACATGCCCATGCCACCACGTCTCTCCCAGGAGAGATGCGTGGCTTGGGCGCACTGCAGGCCCTGCAGTGAGTGCCACCCGGTGTTTTGTCAACCCCCTCAGTGGTGACACCCGGGGCAGCCCACACCCACCGCACCCCCTTTTCTCCGCCCTTGAGTCTGCAGCAGCAGCACAGCAAAACAGGATGCGTTCCCACCTTTCTATGAAGTATGACAGAGAATTGCTGCTTGTTGCCTTGTGTGTTTCCAGCCTGTAGCCCCCCCCCCCCCCCATGACCTGGAGCAGTGTCACCAGTTGACTAGTTGTGATTAAATGTGGATGCCACTATGATGCTCAGAAAGTTGGATTATCTTTTCCATTTTAGTACGTTTTGTATATTTTAAAGAACGTTTGTGAATTTTTCTTTATTGTATCATTTTTATCTCTGCGTAAAGCGCCTTCAGGGTTGTTGTTGTTCTTTCACAATCAAGAGGTGTGTAAATTTTACGAAATAAAAAATAACACCCACTTCTGACAGTGCAGTCCTACGTATGTCTACTCAGAAACAAGTCCTAAGTCCAGTGGGACTTGCTCCCAGGTTAAGTGCGTATAGGATTGCACCCTTAGTAAGCGTTCTTAGGAGAGAGGTGTAAGAAATACAATAGCATTCCTTTGCCATAATTAGCATTCAGCGTTCGCTCCCTTGAATTGTTACAGCTGTTGTAAATTGAGTGGGAGGGCTGAAAATCTTCGCTCCGTGCTGGTGTGACCTATATGTTAAAAACATGCCAGCTGCTTTCTCTCGGTGAAGTTTTTATAAAAAAAAATTCAAAGTCAGTTGTAAAACGAGAGGGTGCCAGAAGATGGCAATTTTAAGTATTCGGCTGTGTGTGTCCTAAGGAAACTGCCACACAGAGATTGCCCTCCATTATTGTATCTCATTAAGATCCTGTGATGGAAAGAAGACATAATTGATGTCATTTTTGTAGTACAAAACAGAAACTCGAGCATTGGCGGCGGGGGGGGAGGGGGACACACCCTGAGTCTCTCTTTTGTTATTTGCTATTGTGCACAGGCTGTGGAAAGTTCAACTGTTGTCAGCAGCTGAGTCCCGTAATCGCCCTCCTCTTTGTAGCCCTTTGCAGATTCATTCATATTGCAGAACCACCGGCGGGGGTATATATGCCCCAGACATTGCCCTTAACTAGCTCCAACGTCACGCTTTTCATAATGCTTTTTAATGAAGATCTTGTGACTGTTTTCCCATAACAGGCACATTCTGGCTAAGAATCTTTCAGCACAAGAAATGTCTTTTCCCAAATGACTCTTCCCCTCAATCATATGACCGCAAGCAGCCAGTTTACCCAGCCGTCACTTCGGCCCTCCTCTTCTGTAGCTGGCGTTCTGGTGAGGCTGAAAATGAAACATTTTTATTGTACTGCACTCAGCAAAGTAAGAAGTACCAGATTGCCCTTTTTCTAGTGCAACCTCACAGGACCTTAAAGGTGCACGGTTTTTAAGCAGACTTGCTCTCTTTGCTGTGGAAGAAGGTTCCTTGTGCTGTCCATGGCATTTTAAAAAAATGGAAGAAGTATCTTTTCTCCAAAGTTCTGTGCAAATCCCCCCCCCCCAATCTTTATTAAATGATACATAGCAAACAGAGCTTTTGAATTATGGTGCTAGAGGAGACTCTTGAGAGTCCCATGGTCTGCAAGAAGATCAAACCTCTCCATTCTGAAGGAAATCAGCCCTGAGTGCTCACTGGAAGGACAGATCCTGAAGCTGAGGCTGCAAGACTTTGGCCACCTCATGAGAAGAGAAGACTCCCTGGAAAAGACCCTGATGTTGGGAAAGAGGAGAAGGGGACGACAGAGGACGAGATGGTTGGACAGTGTTCTCGAAGCTACCAGCATGAGTTTGACCAAACTGCGGGAGGCAGTGGAAGACAGGACTCCCTGGCATGCTCTGGTCCATGGGGTCACAAAGAGTCGGACACAACTAAACGACTAAACAACAAAGAAAATAGAGTAATAAAATACATCCATAGAGCCAGCACACCCATGACACCAATCTGGTGTAAACACAACATTAGTTACTCCCATTACTGCTGTTGGCTCCTTCTAAGCCTAAAGTTCAAACCTGTCTCCTACAAAGTAGTTTAAATAATCACTCCTGCCCTTTAATAGTCAACTCAGGTCAGGGGTGCCAACTTGAATAAAGTATTTGGGGGGCAGGTTAGCCACGTTCTGATCGATCACAAGACGCGGCACACACAAGCCATTTGAATGGCAACACCCATCAACTTGGGAGAAGAAGAAGAAGAGAAGAAGAGTTTGGATTTGATATCCCGCCTTTCACTCCCCTTCAGGAGTCTCAAAGCGGCTAACAATCTCCTTTCCCTTCCTCCCCCACAACAAACACTCTGTGAGGTGAGTGGGGCTGAGAGACTTCAAAGAAGTGTGACTGGCCCAAGGTCACCCAGCAGCTGCATGTGGAGGAGCGGAGACGCGAACCCGGTTACCCAGATTACATGACTACCGCTCTTAACCACTACACCACACTGGCTCTCAGAGGGGCCCAAAACCCTCAAATATTTTATTGGGAGGGCCAGAGGGATCTCTGCTCCTAGGATTTTGCTCCTGTGACTCAGGTGGTGAATACTGACAAGACTGTGGCCAACATGGAGCCACCGAGACACAATACAGAGGTATCTGGAAGAGAACTCGGAGGTTTGCAGAAGTGCAAAACATTTTAAAGAAGAAGAGAGTTTGGATTTGATATCCCGCTTTATCACTACCCGAAGGAGTCTCAAAGCAGCTAATACAGTGGTACCTCAGGTTACATACGCTTCAGGTTACATATGCTTCAGGTTACAGACTCTGGAGAAGGAGAAGGGGACGACAGAGGACGAGGTGGTTGGATAGTGTTCTCGAAGCTACCAGCATGAGTTTGACCAAACTGCGGGAGGCAGTGGAAGACAGGAGTGCCTGGCGTGCTCTGGTCCATGGGGTCACGAAGAGTCGGACACGACTAAACGACTAAACAACAACACCCCAAAAGGAGATCGTTTGGGCTTTGCTGTTTAGTATGCAGAGCCCGGTGAACCTCCGCCCATCTTGGAATATGCTTTCTTGCAGCCTTCTTTTATAAAGGTCAGTCAGAAGAGAAGTCTTGCCAGCTGTAGGTTACGAAATCAAGAAAGCTTGGGTTTGAAGCAGAGACAGGATGGGGGAAAAGCTTGAATGAAGAAGTTCATCATTGTGTTGTTGTTGTTTTAGTTTTTTGTATGGAGAAGATACATTATGAGCAGTCGAGAAAATTGTTCAGGCACGCTAAGTCATACTTAAAAAATAATAACAACCGACCGTGAGATGTTTGCAAAAAGCACTTCTGCCAACTAGTTCAGGCAGCTGATATTTAATTCCGCTCAGTGCTTGCTACAGGTAAGAAGAAGAGCCTAATTGTTTTTTAATTAATCCCTGGGAGCCAAAATAATATTAGCTGCTGAATTTCCACTAAGCCGCCTCTGAAGTCAAAGAGTCACTGGCGATGTTGTGGGTCACTGGGCTCAATTTTCATCCAGATAAATGATGCCCATGTGTTGCTTTAGGAATCCTTAACCTTTTGGATGGAAGTGGCTGCAATGCTTTCATGCAAGTTTGCAGGGCTAAAAGGTCACCACATTTGTTTTTCGTTTCTAAAAAGTATTTAAAACTAGATCATGATCTAGTTGGTGTTTTTCCAGCCCAAGTTGAAGCCAGTTTCTGTTTACAAATGAATGTCTATGCAGTTTTCTCTTGGCTCCCCCTCCCTGGCATTCGCTTTGTGTACCTCCGTGACTAAATATATGGTTTCCATATATTCTACATATGTCTAGCTATAGGGTTACCTTTCTGTCAGTTCCCATTTTCAGGGATGTCTAGCACTGTGACTCTGCTCGAAAGGAATTCCGCCCCACAATTGTGTCCTGAAAACTCTCGGGTTTCTGCCTTTCAAACTTTACTGCTCTCGCGGTTGTGGGGGATACATTTTCAAATGCTGCTGGCGGCAGTTGTGATATTGAGGGGAGCCTGCCAATTTCCCCAGAGTTTCCCTTTCAACACACACCATCCCACTATCCTGAGTTCCTAATGCACTCTTGAGTGTTCGAGAGCAGCTGAAAGAGGACTGTCTCCACGGACGCCTTCCCCTCCTCTCCTTTTGCGTGTCGAGGTCCCCAAGCCACCCCAAACAACTCACACATCACACAGAATTTTTGTTTAAGGTTTTTGGCATAATTTTGGGCACAACTTTATTAAAATACAAAAATGTGAGTGGTTGCTTAGGCATTGGTTGCGACTACCTGCCCCCCCCCCCCCATGGGGGACAGACTGACATTCTGCAAGCATGCAAAAGTCAGAAAAGGGGAATACATTTGAGGGTAGCGACGGAGCAGGGAGCCTGCCCTCAGCCCTCCCCAAATGCAACCAGGGGCTCTTGCATGGCCCTAGCCCCTTGACAGGGTTCGGACAAAAGCAATGGTGAGCCCCTGTATTCCTTTAACGGAATACCCTTGCAGCAGCAGCATTAGAGGGGCAGGCACAGCCAATCCATGCCCCTCAACCAACCAAACCCTAAACCAATGCCTAACCGCAACCTTACAAGTTGTGACGATTTGCTACGCAGTAGGCAAAAACCAAATGGCACCAGCCAATCAGCCAGATGGACAAAATTCCTACCGGGCCCCTGCCCCAAAAGCAGACGACCCCATGACAGGCATAGTAAGGTCAAAGCAAACAACCCTAATTCTGGGGGGGGGGGGACGGGCAATCTGATGCACGGGCGAAAAGAGGAAGCCCTAGCCTCGTGCAAGGAGTTTTAGCATTTCTGGCTGTCAATCAACAAATGGCAACATTAACTTCCTCCCAACGACAAGGGAAGCCCAATCACAACAGTGGCCAATAATCAATTAGCCCGCCCCACAACTTTGGAGTGCCTTAGCTTCCCCCACCGCAACACGTGCTCTCCATGAAGGAGAACACGCTTTCAGCAGCTCCACTGTGTACGAGCCTCAGGGAGATCCAACAGGCTTGCATACTCTCCTCCCCTGGAGCCAGGAGCAGAATTTATCCCACCTTTAACTTCTGTTTTAAAAGAATCTCACTCGGTTTAGTGTTAGGTGAGAACCAGGGATCTTGGCTTGAAGCAAACCCTGGCTAGCTGCTAACCCCTGGGGTGGTTTTCTCGTTGCAGGACTGCCTTAGGGGAAGAGGAGGTTTCAAGCTTTCCTCTTAGCCTAGTGCTGTGTTGGGGATGCATGCAGCAAATGTCTGCATGTGTGCGAAGGGGAGAGAAAGTAGGGAGGGTGGACTGCATGTGTGGTGGCAGTATGGGGTCTGTATGCATGGAGAGCGCAGTGCAAATATGCAAGACTGAGTACATTCTCAGTGGCCAAAGGCATGTGGTTCTTAAATGCAGTTCTTGGGCCAAAAGGTTTAGCCAGCCTTTCCAATTGTTATATATATATATATATATATATATATATAAAAGGGACATGGGTGGCGCTGTGGGTTAAACCACAGAGCCTAGGACTTGCGATCAGAAGGTCGGCGGTTCGAATCCCCGCGACGGGGTGAGCTCCCGTTGCTCGGTCCCAGCTCCTGCCAACCTAGCAGTTCGAAAGCACGTCAAAGTACAAGTAGATAAATAGGTACCGCTCCGGCAGAAAGGTAAACGGTGTTTCCGTGCGCTGCTCTGGTTCGCCAGAAGCGGCTTAGTCATGCTGGCCACATGACCCGGAAGCTGTACGCCGGCTCCCTCGGCCAATAAAGCGCCACAACCCCAGAGTCAGCCACGACTGGACCTAATGGTCAGGGCTCTCTTTACACACACACACACACACACACACACACACACACACACACACACACATTTTTATTAATTTTTTAACATATCAATTCCAACAGTCATACAACATAGCTTTTCATTTTATACAATATTTTGGACTTCCGTAAACACCTCTGATGATTTTCTGTTCTCTATCACTTATTATGCATTTCTTAATTTTTATATTACATTTAATTATCTAATAGTTCTCCTCATAGTCTTTCTTGCAATATTTCAAATAATTCGCCTTACAAAACTTCTTGCAATCCTGCTAGCGTAATCTGTTCATCACAATAGCTTTTCAGATAGTTCGGAAATTTACTCCAGTCTTCTGAGAATCTCTGGTCCCGCAGGTTTTGAATCCTTCCTGTTAATTTATCTAAATCTGGATAGTCCATCAATTTCATCCTCCATTCTTCTTTCACCGGTAATTCTTCCTGCTTCCATTTTTGTGCCAATAATATTCTTGCCGCTGTCATTGCATATAAAAACAGCCAGCCTTTCCAATTCAGTCCACTGCCATGCGTACCTCCATGGGTGCCCAAGGTTCGTGTCTTTGTTGGATAACGTGGTGCCTAACTTCATTGGCAATTGTTTTTTGCCACTGCAATAATAATAAGATATGGCATGGAATCTCCATTTTGGTAGTATCGTACCTTGACTCTCCCCCCATTTTCTTTTTAACCAGTTCATAGGCTTTTCCTGGCTCGGAAAAACAGAAATCGGAAGCCTGCGGCTGATTTCGGCTGCAAAATCTGCAAGCTGTGGTTTTTTTAAAACATTTTGAGTACTCTTTATTTGAATTTTAACTTCTGTTATCTTAGAGAATTGTCAGAGAGCTCTTCTATCGCAGTATCATTCATTTGCTCAAGTAGAGATGTAAACATCAAAAGCTCATTTCCTTGTAAACTATCTTTTCTCTCCATGGCTGACAAAGATGAAAGCTTGAAATATTGGAGAGTTATATTTTTTTAGTGTGGGTTTTATTTTTATCATTTCCCCCCCAACTATTCTTTTTCTTTCTTCCTATTATTGAAGCTGCGAAGGCGCTTCGATAAAACATGCAAGATTTCACTGCTCTGAAATAAAATGCTGGCATCGTAAATGTAGCCTTTGTAACGCACCCTTTGAAATTCACCAGCCTTGACTTCTTAAAGTGAGTGATACCATAAATGAACAATACCATTCAGGAGTGCTTTCCCACACGTTTTATGTATGTACAAGACAGGGATGTTCCTGTCTGTAGATAGAATTCTGTTTTGACTTTTATGGCATTGTAGCTGTAGGAATCGACATCTTCCTCCAATCAGCACACAGTTGTCTTTCTTAGTTTGTGAATGGGATGATTTCTTCCCCTCCTGCCAGAATAAATTAAAATGGGGGTGGGGTGGTGGGGTTTCTTCTGTATACAGTGGTACCTCGGGTTACATACTCTTCAGGTTACAGACTCCGCTAACCCAGAAATAGTACCTCGGGTTAAGAACTTTGCTTCAGGATGAGAACAGAAATCATGCTCTGGCGGCGCGGCAGCAGCAGGAGGCCCCATCAGCTAAGGTGGTGCTTCAGGTTAAGAACAGTTTCAGGTTAAGAACGGACCTCCAGAACAAATTAAGTACTTAACCCAAGATACCACTGTATTGAATTTTAAAATCTCTGGCACTTACCTAATCTTCTGACAGCTGAGTCATGACTCAGGAAGGGGCAACACAGCAGGAAGGTTGTTTTGATGCTCCTACAACCATCTAGGCCCATGGATCCCCATGTGGAATCCACAGCCAAGAATGCCTACAATCAGCTTTGGCTGGTGTGCCAACAGCACCCTTTCCTGGACATTTGTCCGCTGTAGCACATGCATTGGGAATCTCACATTTAAGCTGTTGTAATGTGGGAGAGATGGTGACAGCAGTCACGAAATTAAAAGATGCCTGCTTCTTGGGAGAAAAGCGACGACAAACCTAGACAGCATCTTAGAAAGCAGAGACATCACCTTGTGGTTCGAGGACCCGATCCCCGCTTTGTGGAATGAAGACACACGGACACGGAATATAAGGTTAATGGGCAAGAAAAGGCCACAACTTTATTGATTACAGCAAGTGAAAAGGTATTGGCTTAGGCGTTGGACCACGACACGTATGGTAACGTTCAGATGAATCCCGGGAAGAAGGGACGAAGCTGAATCGGCGAGGTCACGATGCAGGTAAAACAGGCGCAGCAAAGGTCTCCAATGTCCTGACTCGTGACAGGAAGGTGGAAAATGAAGCAAAATGGCTGGCGCAGCAGTAAGTTAAACTGCAAACCACGCCCCCTCCAAGCCGCCCAGTTGGGCGCTTACCTGTGGGCGTGGTGCGCCAGCCAGGTGAGTGGGGCAGGGGCCATAACGGCCCCTGTGTGATGCAGAAATCGCGTCCCGCCCACAACACCTCCCCTCGTGGAAGTGGAGAGGCTTTGCCAACAAAGATCCATATAGTTAATGCTATGGTTTTCCCAGTAGTGATGTATGGAAGTGAGAGCTGGACCATAAAGAAGGCTGATAATGGCTGGGGGGGAAATGAACTCTCCTTGTACCCAGCACTTACACCCTCGTGCAAATTAATTGAAACAAAGCATGTTTTCTATCTTACTCGTAATCCTGCGCTCAAAACAAGCACGAAAAGTCAGTTGATCATTATGGTGTCGGAAGCCTGCAGCCAATAGAAAGAATGATGCACTCGCCACAATATACTGAGGTTCTACGAAAGAGAGTTAGCCCAGAGCTGGAAAAGAGGTATCCTGATGGTACTGGGATAAAGCAGCAGGACCTAGCCCCCTGTCACACATCGAAAGTGGTGAAGAAATTCATGACAGAGCAGCAAATACAGGTACTTGATTGGCCAAGGAATTCCCCAGACGTAAATCCCATTGAGAATTTGTGGGCTCTATGCAGAAGTCGCCTCCGTGCTGTAGACTGTACGACTATGGAGAAGCTCATTCAGGCGCTGATTCAAGTGTGGTACAGGGATCCGAAAATCAACAGTGACGGTTCGAAACGAGTAGACTCCATGCCAAACCGTGTTCAAATGCTGCTTAAAAATAGCAGAGGTCATATCCGTTACTAATGTACGTATATGTGATTTTTGTACATGTGTATGTGAGTTTTGTACAATAAACTACATTGTTTGTTTCAATTAATTTGCACAAAGGTGTAGGATCTCCAGTCCGGAGCTGGTGTCAAGAACCCAGCTAGGATAGCCTATGAAGGAGGTTCAAAGAGGAAGCCACAGGCAGCCAGAGGTTTTAATTCATTTCACCCATGTTCCTCTTCTGCTATTAAACTGCCCTCCCAGCCCTCACTTTTTACATGATGGGGGCAGACACGGTGATAAACCCAAAGTTCTGCTGCCGTCGCCTACAGTTTGAAAATATGAGTTCAACGATATGAATTTAGACAGGAAAGGCCCTGGAGCAAAATACTTTTTTCAGAAACAAAATGCACCTACATACACACTGTGTTTTGTTAAAGGAAGCTCAGTAAGACATCAGTCGTTACCAAAAAAAACCCCACAGTTGCTCTGTTGATTGGCATCCAAATCAGGTTCTCAGGGATGAAGCAGCCAAGGTACCTTTGTGTGGTACCTGAGGCCTAGCGATACGTATTGCATGCCACTGATACTGAACTGATAACATGAAAGAACGGCACCTGCTTTATGAAAGTGCCATTGCCTCACTGAGGTGATCGGAATGAAATGTCATCTAATAATAATACAACAGGGTTAAATAATGCTTCCCCCCCCTCCTTCGTTGATTGCTTCCCCCAAACATTAAATGTTAAATTAAACTTGTTTTGCACACTTAGCAACTACGACACACAGATACTGAAGGAGCCTGACTTAACCAGCTGCGTGACATCCATGGCTCTCCATGCTTTATCACAAAGGGTCAGAGGTAGGGCATGGAACATCACGCATGAATAATGTTATATTGGGATATCTATTTCTTGCTTGGCAATTTGGGGATGTTTCCCAGCAACCCCATTGCCCCTAAGCCAGCTACTTAAATTTGGTTCACATTCCTTTCTGTTGCTCGTTGTTAGTAGTTCTGCTCGGCAAAGCACCCTGGTTTTGCTCTTAATGAAGTTCTCAACCCAGTTTGAGTGCTCGGTTGTGGAATTATTTTAACTGGCAACGTGGGTAAAGCTGTGATGTGGTGCCTGAATTTGACCAAGTAAGGCTGTTTCTCTCAGGCAGGGAGCCTTGGGGCATTTTCCAGTGGGCCCCGGTGCCACAGGCTGCCAGGTGCCACCACTAGCAAGTCCTTGCATGCCGAGTTAAGTTAGCTAGAAGACAATTGGGTGGGGAGGAAAGGTAGGTATCCCTCTGTTGTTGTTGTTGTTGTTTAGTCATTTAGTCGTGTCTGACTCTTCGTGACCCCATGGACCAGAGCACGCCAGGCACTCCTGTCTTCCACTGCCTCCCACAGTTGGTCAAACTCATGCTGGTAGCTTCAAGAACACTGTCCAATCATCTCGTCCTCTATTGTCCCCTTCTCCTTGTGCCCTCCATCTTTCCCAACATCAGGGTCTTTTCCAGGGAGTCTTCTCTTCTCATGAGGCAGCCAAAGTATTGGAGCCTAGAGGAGACCAAAGGAGATGGCAAATAATCTAGCAATGATGTATTAGATATCAGTAGAAAATTATGCCAGTAATTGCCAGGTGATTGTGCCAGACTCTGCCTCCTCCTGCCGCCATCTTGTAACTGCTGGGTCTTGGAAATTTTCAGCCCTCTCAAGTGGGACCTGGGGGTAGAAAGTTTAAGAAGCCCTGCTTTAAAGGAAATAAGACGGAATATGCAGCCCATTCAATCAGTGTTTTTGACAGTGGACAAAAACCAGTTTGACAGAATTGTGGGGGGGGGGGGGGTTATGAAGCTCCGCAGCTGGAGGCAGAGCCCAATTTCTTCTTTTCTGTCAGTGCTGTGTCACTTGACAGAATTCTGTGAGTTTGGTGGTGCCTTTCCTGAAATGCTGTATGACAGGCTTGTGGCAGCACAACGCTGCCCGTTGGAAGGCAGGAGATTTTGATTTTAAAACCGCAGCGGACATTTCTTTAGGACATCCCCAAGGAACACCCTATGCCAGCCTTCCTCAACCTCGGCCCTCCAGATGTTTTTGGCCTACAACTCCCATGATCCCTAACTAGCAGGACCAGTGGTCAGGGATGATGGGAATTGTAGTCTCGGAGGGCCGAGGCGGAGGAAGCCTGCCCTATGCCCTTTTAAATTGGGGGGGGTTGGGTTGTTGTTTTTCTTTTGATTATATATTTTGGGGTTTTATATTTTGATTTTGTTCTGTGAACTTCCCTGAGTCCTCCAGCTATAGGGCAGTATATATATTCAATAAATAATAATAATAATTTAGCCATAGAAATGAGGGTCCGACTCTTCGTGACCCCATGGACCAGAGCACAGGTCAAACTCATGCTGGTAGCTTCGAGAACACTGTCCAACCATCTCGTCCTCTGCCGTCCCCTTCTCCTTGTGCCCTCCATCTTTCCCAACATCAGGGTCTTTTCCAGGGAGTCTTCTCATGAGGTGGCCAAAGTACTAGAGCCTCAGCTTCAGGATCTGTCCTTCCAGTGAGCACTCAGGGCTGATTTCCTTCAGAATGGATAGCTTTGATCTTCCGGCAGTCCATGGGACTCTCAAGAGTTTCCTCCAGCACCATAATTCAAAAGCATCAATTTTTTGGCGATCAGCCTTCTGGACATAGAAGATGACAATTGTGAAGGACACTTTTTCCTGCCAAAGGGCCTAACCACTTCCCCATTCTTACAACTAGCAGGGGGGTGGCTTCTCACTAATACGGGAGAGATTATTCCCCTGACAGGCAGGCTGCTTTTGCTAGTGACATACAGATAGCAGCTCAAGAATTTACCTTCCTGGGTAATATGAGCAAAAGGCCCATTTTACACACACACACAATTTTTACTAATTTTTTCTGTTTTACCATTTAAAGTACTCATTTTTACATCCTTAGTATATCAGTGACTTCCCTTCTCTTTCCATGGTTCATTTTGCATATCATAAATCCCTGCGTATTTTACAAAAACTAAACCATTCAGTATTCCATTATTACATCTGTCAAAACTTATTTATGCTCTTGAATTTATCTTAATGCTGCCAATGTTTTCAAGTGTACACAATCCCCCCCCATATATTCAATAAACGTTTTCCAATCTTCTCTAAAGGTATGTTTTTCTTGTTCTCTTGTTCTATATGTTAAGTCTGCAAGCTGTGCATATTGTGTCAATTTAAGTTGCCATTCTTCTTTGGTTGGGACCTCACTCGTTTTCCATTTGGGGGCTAACAAAACACGGGCCGCAGTAGTGGCATACATAAATAACCCTTTATTGACACCTAGGAATTTCCGTCTGAATTATCCCCAACAGAAAGGACTCCGGTTTGGGGTTTTTTGGGGGGAAGGTACTTTTAAAGATTTTTTTCAATTCATTATGGATCATTTCCCAATACTCTTTTACCTTTTTACAAGTACACCATCCAATTTTAATTTTGAATTGGCTACAATAATTATCAGTGGATTGGCGGAGGTTTTGTTTTTTTGTGTTGACAAGCAAACAACTTTTGGAGCATTTAAGTCACATCTGGGCTAGAACACAGAACTGCATGGGGACTGCACAGTTCGTTCACTAGGTTTGGGGACTTAGACACCTAGTTTTTGGACTGACTAGTTGAACAATGAAAGTTTAACACTAGGACGAATCAAAGGCAATTCAGAAATAGTGACATTGGTGGGTTCAATCATAGCCCATCCATTTTCCATTCCCAAACTGTAGTTTCAGGGCAGCCGTAAAAGGAAAGGGATAATGCAGCTCTCTTTAACCATCTTACAATTTAAATGCTGATCACAAGTCTTATTGATGCATTCCAGCAAGATTCTTTATTGTATAAATTTTTTAAGTATTATTTTTGAAGTTGGCATAATTCTTTTATATTTCTATTTCAAGGTCTGATTTCTTTTCAGGACAATCATTTGTTCATCCTATGCAACTGAAAAAAAATATTCCCCCCCCCCCCAATCTTCTTCATTCCTTTGCTTTAGAATTGGTATCTGATCAAACCCATATTTTTAAATATATGTATTTATAGTCAGATGGGAGAATAGGTTGCAGTCAAAGTATGATTTTTCTTGAAAATGTGAGAAAATTGTGGTCTTTTTTTTTTAATATTGCCTTATCAGTTTCTTTTTTTTATTACTGATGACTTCATTCTGTTTGAATTCAATGCTTCGGTTTCTTTGGGGTAAACTAATAGATTATGTATGCGATATTTGCCTGGCCCTGATTGAATTCATCTGCTGAGTTTGAATGCGGTTCATATATTCATGTAATTGTCAGGAGCCAAGTTGAAATTCAGAACTCTTAAATGGTTGGGCATCACAGTCATTTCTTTCACATTGCTTGGGGGACTTGCAGTGGGGTGCTTTTTCTCCCTGTCCTGACTCTACATTGGTTACTGTGGAGATCACACAGGGTCCCCGGACGTTTGACGGTCTATTGATCCCTGTCCCACCACTGCGATTGCTTTCCCACTGCCACCAACCCGTTTCTCTCGGGTACACACGGAGTCCAGACAGTTGTTAACATTAACAAATAATCAAGTTTATTTTATAGGCATGAAATGTTTATGGTTTCAGTTAATTTTTCTTGGCAGTTTCTTAATCGTAGTTCCTTTACTGTCCTATGCATTTCTAACAACTTCAAACTGGTTATCCCAACTATCTATCTGACTCCACCTAACAGTTCCTCTCACTCTCTCACAACACAACTCGACCAACCCACAGACTTATATCCTCCCTCTTCCTTCGCCAACTCCCAACTCTCAACTGACTTCCACACCACTCCAACTCTAACTCTAACTCCTCCCCTTGAGTTCCCACTGGCCAATCACTTCACACTCATTTAACCCTTTCCTTATGACTCACCCAGGAGGCAAACGCCACAGTAACTCAATTCATATTTCTCTCCAGGGCCGTCTTAAGCATATCCGGCGCCGTGGTACAAAGATCCCTCCGGTGCCCCACTGCCCGTTTCCCAGAGTTGTTGACCTTTTCCCAAGCCTCTGTGGGGATCGCTCTCCTTCCGCCGGGGTTTGGGAAGGAAGCTGCCCATCTGCCAGTCATATAGTTGGCAGGGCGCAGCTTCCATCCTAAGCCTCTGCGGGGATCGCTCTCCTCCCATGGAGGCTTGGGAGGCAAGCTACATGCCCGCCAGCCATATGGTTGGTGGGGCACAGCTGGCAGGCGTGCAGGAGGGAAAGGGGAGGCCGCCGGCAAAGCCGTGCAGCTCCCCCACTCGCTGTGGTGCCCCTGAGAGGCTGGTGACCTGGCACAACGCGCCAGTAAGCCCAATGGGAAAGACGGCTCTGTTTCTCTCCTCAATTACAGTGGTACTTCGGGTTAAGTACTTAATTCGTTCCGGAGGTCCGTTCTTAACCTGAAACTGTTCTTAACCTGAAGCACCACTTTAGCCAAAGGGGCCTCCTGCTGCCGCCGCGCTGCCGGAGCACGATTTCTGTTCTTATCCTGAAGCAAAGTTCTTTACCTGAAGCACTATTTCTGGGTTAGCGGATTCTGTACCCTGAAGCATATGTAAGCTGAAGCGTATGTAACCCGAGGTACCACTGTATACTGAAATCTTTAAAAAGCCAGTACTTCTAACTATGTGGGCACTTATTAAGAAAAACATCTCTTAAGGCTGTCTGGCATTTTATGTTTGGAGGATAAAATGGGGGTGTACCTCCAACACTGACCTTCCTCAGCTTCCACCCACCAACCCACCCCTTTCAGAAGAATTTCGCTCTTATTGTAGTGTGGAGCTTTGTAGCTCCAAACTGCAGCTAAACTGTGGACAATCTGCTGGTGAAAGTTCATTCTAAAGCACACAGCAGCTTGGTTTTTTATTTAGCCCCTAATATTTAAGACTCTGGGCCAGGTTAAGTTTGCAATTATCCTGCAGAAGGTTTCTCCGAAGAGGTTTGCTGCCCTACAAAGATGACCAGCAAAGCCAACTGGCTATTCTACCACATAGATTTGCCGACAGATTGTATTTTATAGACAGCGCTTCCAGCAAGGGCAGCTTCTCACATTATGTTGTGGAGACGGCGGTGCCTGCAACCTCACACAGTCAGCCGAGTGTTCTTTGCCTTAGTGAAAAGTCCTCTCACTTACGGAAGTCAGGGCACCCAACTCTCACTGACACACTAAGTCCCCACTGCAAGCCTCCCCATTAACAGGGTTAAAAATAATTTTGAAAGGGTTTCTTCAGCTATGTTCAAAGCAAGAGGGACAACAAGCAATTGGTAGGTTCTCTGCACAGAGAAGATGGAGAAATGCTATTGGGTGACAGAAAGAAGGCGGAACTGCTCAACACCTACTTTGCCTCTGTTTTCATGCAAAAGGAAAGCAATGCCCAACCTGGTGGTAACAGAATAAATGATGTAAGGAGGGAGCGGCAGCTCCAAGATAGGAGCAGAGGTGGTAAAGGAACACCTAGCTTCTTTAAATTAATTCATACCTCCAGGGTCTGATAAACTGCACCCAAGGGTAATCTCAGAGCCTCTGTCTGAGAATTCTTGGAGAACAGGTCCCTACAGATTGGTGGGGAAATGTCCCCATCTTCAAAAACAGGGGAAAAGAAGACCCAGGTAACTACCACCCAGGGAGCTTGACATCAATACCAGGAAAGTTCCTTGTTGTTTAGTCATTTAGTTGTGTCCGACTCTTCGTAACCCCATGGACCAGAGCACGCCAGGCACTCCTGTCTTCCACTGCCTCCCACAGTTTGGTCAAACTCATGTTGGTAGCTTCGAGAACACTATCCAACCATCTTGTCCTCTGTCGTCCCCTTCTCCTTGTGCCCTCGATCTTTCCCAACATCAGGGTCTTTTCCAGGGAGTATTCTCTTCTCATGAGGTGGCCAAAGTATTGGAGCTTCAGCTTCAGAATCTGTCCTTTCAGTGAGCACTCAGGGCTGATTTCCTTCAGAATGGATAGGTTTGATCTTCTTGCAGTCCATGGGACTCTCAAGTGTCTCCTCCAACACCATAATTCAAAAGCATCAATTCTTCGGCGATCAGCCTTCTTAATGGTCCAGCTCTCACTTCCATACGTCACTACAGGGAAAACCGTAGCTTTAACAGGAAAGGTCCTAGAATAGATAATTCAGCAGTTGCTCTGTGAGCACTTAAAAAAGGACCCAGAATGGGTTTCTCAAAGCAAGTCATGCCACACAAATTTCATTTCTTTTTTTAATGGCGTTACAAGCTTGTTGGATCAGGGGATTGCTGTGGACATCGTTTATCTCGATTTCAGTAAGGCTTTTGACAAAGTCCCCCATGATACTCTTTCAAGAAGCTGGTAAAATGGGGGTTGAAAGAGATAACTGTGAGGTGGATTTGCAGCAGGTTGACTGACTGAACCCAAAGAGTACTGATTAAAAGTTCCTTCTCATCCTGGAAGAAAGTGACAAGTGGGGTGCCTCAGGGTTCTGTTCTGGGCCTGTTGTTGTTCAACGTCATCAACTTGGATGAATGAATTGAGGGGATGCTTATCAAATTTGCAGATGGCACCAAACTGGGAGGGGTAGCTAATGCCACAGAAGACAGAATTGGGATTCAAAATGACCTTAACAGATTGGAGAGCTGTGCCCAAACTAACAAAAGGAATTTCAATAGGGACAAATGTGAGGTTCTGCACTTAGGCAGGAAGAACCAGCTGCACCAATAAAAGACGGTGATCACCTGGCTTACATGTGAGAAGGATCTAGGGGTCTTGGTGGACCACAAGCTTACCATGAGGGAACAGTGTGATGCAGCAGCAAAATAAGCTAATGCTCTTCTAGGCTGCATCAACAGATGTATAGTGCCCAGATCAAGGGAAGTAATCAGGAGCTTGGTTTCCACAGTGTGCCTATATTATTTACCCAATGAGGCCTCATTCATCAAAAACCATTCCTTCTCCCTTGACATTTAATACCCACATTGGGCAGGCATGGGGAATGTATATATGGCATACATAAACGTCGCTGTGAATCAAATTAGTTTAGTATTTTTATATTTAAACCCGCATAAGACAGGAAATATAAATCTTAGCCAGCTAGCAGTACTCCCCACCCCCCACCCAGCATACACTTCCATTTCTTTATTTGCTTTATGCATCTAATGCAAGCTTAATATTACTGTAATTTAGAGGCTGGTCGTGCATCTCTAACATAACTGTCTCCTTCCTCCCACCCAACTATCTCTCAGCCCTTTCAACCACAGTGTTCTAACTGTGAACCAATTACTTCAGTAGCCAACCGAGCCATAGCAATCACTGCAGCCAAGCCAGAGAATTATTTCATGGAAGCACACTTTTATTTTAAGTAGCAGGTTGAAAGTTAAGTTGTGGCAGGAACGTTGCTCCTCTCCCCACCTCAGAGAGAAATAACTTGAACCCAGGTGTCTGCACAGGTCTCCAGATGTCTTGGGTGCAGATGTTTCAGGTTGAGCTCTGCGGTGACCCAAAATAAACTTGCAATGTGGACAGAGCCAAATAAATATTAACGTGTTCCATTTCATTTGTTAAATACTTTGCTTTCTTGAATTTGTGGCTTGGAGGCAAGGTGTAAACCAGGGGCCGGCAAAGTTTTTGTGGCTTCATGGTCCCGCAGACGCCGCAGTGGGCCGGAATGCGTGCGCACACATGCGCAAATGCTATTTCCGGTGCGGAGGAGGCGTGCGCAGTTTCCCATTGGCTGCAGGAGCTTCCTGCAGCCAATGGGAAGCCGGCCAGCGTCATGGAAGCCGGTCCATAGGAGCTGACCGAGTGGGCGGCAGGGGTCTCTGAGCGGGCGGTGGGGGTCCATGGGCCGGTTAAACAACCTCCATGGGCCATTTGTGGCCCATGGGCCTTAGGCTGCCGACCCCTGGTGTAAATGGTGCGAGCAGGAGCCCTAACTAGCCTGCCTGTGCACATATCCAAAATGAAAGTTTTCACTACAACTTGAACTGAAAATGAATTCCACCTGGACTCTGTCATAGCTGTCAAGTGTCCCTTATTTGGCGGGACAGTCCCTTATCCCAGCGCCATGTCCCGCTGCTGTCCCTTTTTGATGATGTCCCTTAAATAAGCTACTGAAGGTAATGGGGCCCTTTCTATGTCCAGCTGTCCTTTGTCAACAACAAATTGTTGCTGTTTTTTGTGTTGAATATATGCTATATGGTAATTTATGGACCTAATAGGTATCTAAAGCCATTTGCACGCAACAAAATATGTATTTTATCAAAGTAATTGTTGATCCCTTATTTTGGCTGCTCATCCCTTATTTTCGAGGCTGCTGGTCCCTTATTTTCAAATCTGTAAGTTGACAGCTATGGACTCTGTGCTTATATCTGCTGACAATGTAAACGCCCTCTGATGCAACTTGTGCTACATTTTCTTCATTCTCCAGTGACCACCCACCTGTTGGAACTGCAGACCGCATCCAGAAGTTACGGAAGGAGTACCATCAAGCGAGACGAGAAGGCTTACCTTTCTACGATGATGAGGAAGGCAGAGGAAGGCCATCTGATTATGATCAGCACTGGGTGGGTGTTTTGGATCAGGTTAGCCATATTGATTTGTATGCTTGTTGGTGGATTGTTGTCATTGTCTTGTTGGGCTGTGTATGTGATAAAGGGAAGCCATACCAGGGTAAAGGCGTCTTCTTCTGTTTGTCCCCGTGTCAGTTTCAGTTTATTGGTTAATTTTTCTAGTAGGGCTGTTTCCCATCCTATTTGGTATCATTGGTCCATGCTTACTCCTGACAGGTCTCTCCAGTGTCTGGTTATGATGTTTCTGGCTGCTGAAAGTAGGTGGGTTATGAGTTCTTTGTGGTGTAAATGGCATTGTTGTCTTGGAAGATGTTTAGCAGGGCCAATTCTGGGGTGTTTTCTAATACTTCCTTAGTTATTTTACATATTTCTCGTATGGCTGTTGTCCAGAATAGTTGGATTTTGGGGCACTCCCACCACATGTGGAGGTATGTGCCTGTAGAAGTGCACACTCTCTAGCATTTTGGTGAGGTTCCTGGGCGTATTAGCACTAGTTTTCTTGGTGTTAGGTACCACCTGTAGGTGAGTTTCAGAGTGAGTTCTTTTCTTTTCGTTGATATGGATTTAAAAGGGGGTTTAGAACACATTCTGGTCCATTGAGTGGGGTTAATTTTGGCTGCCTTTTTTGAACCAATATATTGAATCCTTCTTGCTGGCAACATGACCCCAGCTGCTTGCAGGTCATGCTGTCAGCCAGATAATATCACAATGCGACCTAGCCAATAAGATATGCTTGTGTGACATCACAAAGCCAATTTAGAGTAATTAATAATAATAATAATAATAATAATAATAATTTCTACCCCGCCCATCTGGCTGGGTTTCCCCAGCCACTCTGGGCGGCTTTCAACAGAACATTAAAAACAGAATAAAACTTCAAACATTTCAAACTTCCCTAAACAGGGCTGCCTTCTAAAAGTCGGATAGTTGTTTATTTCCTTGACACCTGATGGGAGGGTGTTCCACAGGGCAGGCGCCACCACCGAGAAGGCCCTCTGCCTGGTTCCCTGTAACCTCACTTCTGAACCTCTAGAGTGGGCTGTTTTCAGCTTCTCTACCAAATTACCAAAAGAAGCAAAACTGTTTGCAAAAAAACCCCACTTCCTCATCCATTGATTTCGGTATCTATGCCATAATTTTCAGTGACGTTAGGTCAAATCCTCATAGACTGGAACTACATTGCATCAATATGTAATTTTGTATATTAACAAGGATTGAGGTGTCCCTTAAAATCTTCTTTCTCTACCTGGAACATTTCATGATCTCTTTAATACGCCGCTTCTGTACAAAGACTTTGTGCTATCTTTTTAGTACAGTTGTACCTCGGGTTATAGATGCTTCATGTTACAGACTCCGCTAACCCAGAAATAGTACCTCGGGTTAAGAACTTTGCTTCAGGTTGAGAACAGAAATCGCGTGGCGGCGGCAGCGGGAGGCCCCATTAGCTAAAGTGGTACCTCAGGTTAAGAACAGTTTCAGGTTAAGAACGGACCTCCAGAACGAATTAAGTTCTTAACCCGAGGTCCCACTGTAGATTCTTCTACCTTATGAATTAGAGCAGTTTTGGAATATCCGTGTTTTGTAAGTCAAGCTGTATGTTCAGGTGAGGGGTGTTTGATGTATTATGGTATTTTAATATTTTGTTGGAAGCCACCCAGAGTGGCTAGGGAAGCCCAGCCAGATGGACGGGGTATAAATAATAAATTATTATTATTATTATTATTATTATTATTATTATTATTATTACTGAATGTAACAAATACAGTCTAATGGGGGTCTGGCGGGAAAGGTTGCTAGGATGGGGGTGAGGTTTGTGCTCTGGAGCTGTGGAGTGGGGAAACCTTAGGCTAGTTAACATACAAATCCAAACAAATAAATTTGATAGGAATATGGATTCTTCATCAAATAAACTACCTCAGTGGATGACTAAAGAGGCCAAAGTGGACACATAGAATAATCCAGTCCATTGGAGTGTCCTGGGAGACAACATTCCCTTCTTAGAATTCCATGGTTCCGTTGTTGACAGCTATAACGCAAACGCTTGTTCCTTACTCTCTGAGGATATTGTTACAACCTTATCTTAAGGAGCTGCGTTAGGATTTGACATTGAATGGCCGCCATGCTACACTAAAGAGAAAGTTGCTTTAATCCAACTCTGTGGATCTGAACAAAAGTGCTATTTGTTTCACATCTCTTCTATGTCAAGTCAGTACTGTGCTAGCTAATCTCTCAACAAAATGGACTTGTTAAGTTGTCCTTTCATCTAAGCTGTAGCTCAGTTTGTTTCCTTTGTCGGACACAATTTATTTTGTAAAGCAGCAAAAGGCCTGCTCTCACACTAGTAGGACGTTTTGTACCCTGGCAGTCCAAAGTCTGTACCAATAAAAGTTGGACTTGCTTAACTTACGCAAAGTAAGAACCATCTTGGTGGATTACATTGTTCAGGGAGGTTCTGTAACCCCTCCCACAGTGGAATACCAGTCAAATATATAACTCTGTATAACTGTAAAAAACAACAACACAAAAAACAAATACAGTATAATAATAATAATAATAATAATAATAATAATAATAATAATAATAATTTTACTATTTGTACCCTGCCCATATGGCTGGGTTTCCCTATCCACTCTGGGTGGCTTCCAACAAAGATTAAAAATACATTAAAATGTCACACATTAAAAACTTCCCTGAACAGGGCTGCCTTCAGATGTCTTCTAAATGTTAGGTAGTTGTTTATTTCCATGACATCTGGTGGGAGGGCGTTCCACAGGGCGGGCGCCACTACCAAGAAGGCCCTCTGCCTGGTTCCCTGTAGCTTTGCTTTTCGAAGTGAGGGAACAGCCAGAAGGCCCTCGGCGCTGGACCTCAGCATCCAGGCAGAATGATGGGGATGGAGATGCTCCTTCAGGTATACTGGGCCGAGGCCATTTATAATGGAACAAATGGTTATCCAACTAGGAAGCTATGTCAAAATCAGTATTGTCCATTGTGCATCACTAAACCTATCCTGCGGTATCATAATTCCTGCTTCCCTGGACCAGAATCCCTGCCTAATGCAGAAATCTGGGTTATTAATCAAGAGAGAGCATGTCACAGCACCCTAGACCTCCCCTCCAAGTCAACAACTGGGGTTACAAACAAGGCTCCAGACTTTCATGATCTGAATTGTGATGCCTTAGGGGTGGGTTTCTGTACCCCTTGATTTTTAACATCTAGCCTAGACAGCATCTTAAAAAGTAGAGACATCACCTTGCCAACAAAGGTAAAAGCTATGGTCTTCCCAGTAGTGATGTATGGAAGTGAAAGCTGGACCATAAAGAAGGCTGATTGCCAAAGAATTGATGCTTCTGAAGTATGGTGCTGGAGGAGACTCTTGAGAGTCCCATGGACTGCAAGAAGATCAAACCTATCCCTTCTCAAGGAAATCAGCCCTGAGTGCTCACTGGAAGGACAGATCCTGAAGCTGAGGCTTCAATACTTTGGCCACCTCATGAGAAGAGAAGACTCCCTGGAAAAGACCCTGATGTTGGGAAACATTGAGGGCACAAGGAGAAGGGGACGACAGAGGACGAGATGGTTGGACAGTGTTCTCGAAGCTACCAGCATGAGTCTGACCAAACTGCGGGAGGCAGTGGAAAACAGGAGTGCCTGGCGTGCTCTGGTCCATGGGGTCACGAAGAGTCGGACAACTAAACCACTAAACATCAACAACAAGCCTTGCTTCTAATTGTCTGCACGATATATTATTGACTCTTATTTCAAACTGCAGGGGGGATCACCATACCCAGGTCTTGCTTCTCTCCTTCCTCTTTCCATTTGTTTGTGTTTCTTGCTGAACATCGAGCCCAAGGAAGAGTTAGGATGAACGCAATAGCTAGCTCACTGCATAGTGACTTTTTGTAGGTTCTAACAGAGATATTCTTGTGGGGATTTCTGCTGAATAAATCAGTTTAACGTACTCCTGATGAAGTCAACCTTATTTGGCAAATATACAAAGTTTTAGTGCTTAGGGGTTTTTTTTGAAAAAGAAAACTATTCACCAAATGGTGTTCGTAAATAACATGTCTGTGCTCCCAGGGTAGATGTTTAAAGAATAATTGATGTCCCAGCAAATAATCCCAGACCTGGTCAATGAAGCTTTGGGAGCAGGCTGAGGATTCCCATTTCTTATCAAACCTTGAAGGGCTTTATTACCTTGCTGAGGGAGCTCAGACCTGCGGCCTCCATATAGTCTCCAAAGCCTCACAAAGGTCTCTTCTGGGTAATCCTCTTTAAGCCATTTCTATTAGGTGTAATACCCTAAG
The DNA here is from genome assembly GCA_034642415.1 of Podarcis siculus. Taxonomy (NCBI): domain Eukaryota; kingdom Metazoa; phylum Chordata; class Lepidosauria; order Squamata; family Lacertidae; genus Podarcis; species Podarcis siculus. The sequence goes on along the minus strand of JAXCMG010000054.1, from coordinate 2,498,640 downwards.
ATTACTGATTCCCAAGGCGACATGTTTTTTGAGAGGAGAAGTTGTTAATCAAAGCACCCAAGATAGCTTTAAAGCTCTCAGTCCCTCGGATTAATATCAGGCGTCTCAAGACTCTTTCCATTTCTCATTCAAATGCATTTGTGCTAACATTAACTCGGCGGCTCGTAACGCAAGGAGGCTGGCCAGGAATCACAGTAGCCCAACTTCACTGGCAAAAAATAATAATTCAGGCGTTGCGTTGATTCTTGAGCACCACTCCATAAACTGCCCAGGTTCTCCCAAATGCGATTGCGATTTTGTTTGGGAGCGTGTCGTATGAAAAATTAAGAGGATCACTAACATGCTCTGGAAAGAGAGAGAATTCCACAGATTTATAGAATAGAATCATAGAGTTGGAAGAGACCACAAGGGCCATCGAGTCCAACCCCCTGCAAGCAGGAAACAGCATCAGAGCACTCCTGACATATGGCTGTCAAGCCTCTGCTTAAAGACCTCCAAAGAAGGAGACTCCACCACACTTCTTGGCAGCAAATTCCACTGTTGAGCAGCTCTTACTGTCAGGAAGTTCTTCCTAATGCTTAGGTGGAATCTTCTTTCTTGTAGTTTGGATCCATTGCTCTGTGTCCGCTTCTCTGGAGCAGCAGAAAACAACCTTTCTCCCTCCTCTATGTGACATCCTTTTATATATTTGAACATGGCTATCATATCACCCCTTTGGGATTCAGCCCAAAGTCCTGCCAGTGCAGAAAACAAGCTCTGCCACTGGAGACCCAGGTAGCCTCAGTGGCTAGAAGAATCGCCTTGTGTGTGACAGCTATGGCTATTCCTGGACTGGCAGAATTTGACCACAGTAAAGGTCCATATAGTAAAAGCTATGGTTTTCCCAGTAGTGATATATGGAAGTGAGAGCTGGACCATAAAGAAGGCTGATTGCCGAAGAATTGATACTTTTGAATTATGGTGGTGGAGGAGACTCCTGAGAGTCCCATGGACTGCAAGAAGATCAAACCTACCAATTCTGAAGGAAATCAGCCCTGAGTGCTCACTGGAAGGACAGATCCTGAAGCTGAGACTCCAATACTTTGGCCACCTCGTGAGAAGAGAAGACTCCCTGGAAAATACCCTGATGTTGGGAAAGATGGAGGGCACAAGGAGAAGGGGACGACAAATGGTTGGGCAGTGTTCTCGAAGCTACCAACATGAGTTTGACCCAACTGCAGGAGGCAGTGGAAGACAGGAGTGCCTGGCGTGCTCTGGTCCATGGGGTCACGAAGAGTCAGACACGACTAAACGACTAAACAACAACAACATTGGCGACTTCAGGGCTGGATTGCTGCAGTGCACTCTGTGTGGGGCCTACCATATGCTTGGTCTGGAAGCTGCAGTTAGTGCAGAATGCTGCGACGTGATTGCTGGCAGGAAGGAGACCCTGTCAGCATACAGCACCTCTGCTCAGTGGTGGTTGGGGGTCGTGCATTTGCCTCCAGGCCAAATCGAGGTGCATATACCATAGTTTTCCATGTATAAAGGTAAAGGTAAAGGGACCCCTGACCATTAGGTCCAGTCGTGACCGACTCTGGGGTTGCGGTGCTCATCTCGCTTTATTGGCCGAGGGAGCCGGCGTAGAGCTTCCGGGTCATGTGGCTAGCATGACTGCTCTGGCAAAGCAGAGCAGAGCAGTGCACGGAAACGCCGTTTACCTTTCCGCCGGAGCGTTACCTATTTATCTACTTGCACTTTGAGGTGCTTTCGAACTGCTAGGTTGGCAGGAGCAGGGACCGAGGAATGGGAGCTCACCCCGTTGCGGGGATTTGAACCGCCAACTTTCTGATCGGCAAGTCCTAGGCTCTGTGGTTTAACCCACAGCGCCACCCACGTCCCTTCCATGTATAAGATGAGGTTATTTTCTAATTAATGTATGTTGGAAATTTTGGTTCGTCTTATACACGGAATGTTGCACAGGTGGGATGTGGGGGGGTTGCTTCTGCAACCAGGACATTGTCTTCGGCGATAGGACAGTTGAATGTTGGCTGTGTTGAGGGCTGCTGTTGATTGGCAGCTTTAGCGACATTTTGGCTGGGGATTGGGGGCTGCTTTTTGTGAGCATCCAATTGGTACGTTTGGCGATGAGTGTGATTGAGACTTTCTGTCTTGCGGATGAGAGGTTTTCTGCAATCTCCCCCCCCCCCAAAAAAACTGCGGGCCATCCTCCCCCCAAAAAAGCTCAACAACTCTGGGCTATTTCCCCCTATTTTCTTAGTTTTAAGTCCCCAAAACTAGGGGGTGCCTTATACACGAGGGCATGTTTTACACGGAAAAATACAGTAAATCCCTTAACAGCTTGGGACTAAGTTATTTGCAGGATCGCGTTTCCCTAAACGGCTTCCAAGGCACATTTCTCTATATTTTTTTCAATGGATTTTGCCAACTGGAAATTGCACCTCGGTTGTCAAATGTTTCGAAAGTCGAACGGTCTTCCAGAATGGATTACGTTCGACAGCCAAGGTTCCACTGTATACAAGATCGTTTTCAGACAATTAGTCCATAGTTGCAGTTTGAAGTAATACAGTTCAGGGCGTTTCAACTCAAGATCTTTCTTTTCGCATATAGACAATAAAATTCCTTTATCTGCTCCCTGCCCTCCACTTCTGAGGACTGGAACAGAAACTTGCCTGTGGCAACTCTGGCCTGCCATCTGTTCCTCATTACTCATTGTAGGCCTTTCTGTTGGTACCCAACATTCCTCCTGTCAAACTTCCTACCTGCCTGGACTAAAGGCCCTAGCTTCCAACACAACGTCCCATTTCTGGCCTGCCTCTTTCTCTCTCTATATATATACAGTGGAACCTCTGGTTACGTACCGTCCTCCTTACGAATGCTTTGGGTAACGAGCTTCGCTAACCCGGAAGTAGGTGTTTGTTCTGGATAGCAAACTTTGCCCCAGGATGCGAGCAGAAGTCACGTGCTAGCGGCACGGCGGCAGCAGGAGACCCCATTAGTGAAAGCGCACCTCAGGTTATGAACGGTTTCGGGTTAAGAATGGACCTCCAAAATGAATTAAGTTCATAAACAGGGGTACTACTGTATATATATATTATTTTATTTATTAAATTTATATACTGCCTTTCCTCTCAGGGAGGTTTGCAAAATAAAAATGCAACATAAAAGTACAAAACACATGATATAAACTAGAACAAACTGCACACAAACCAAGAAAAAGAAAACCTCAATATTCACCTTCCCCTTAACACCTTCCCAGAGGTGGACTTTGCTAATCTTTGGTAATACAGTCATACCTCGGGATACAGATGCTTCAGGTTGCGTTTTTTGGGGGTTCCAGAACGCCAAAACCCAGAAGTACCGGAACAGGTTACTTCCAGGTTTCAGTGGTTGCACATGTGCAGAAGTGCTAAATCGTGCTTTGCGCATGCGCAGAAGCGCCGAATCACAACCTGCAAGTGCGCAGATGCGCCGCTGCGGGTTGCGAACGTGCATCCCGCACAGATCACGTTCGCAACCCGAGCGTCCACTGTATGGCACCCTGAGTGAGGCCAAAATCTGGTGCCCCCAAATGGATGTTCTCAAATATGGATCTTCTAAATTTTGCATGCCCCTGGCAGTGAAACTGAATTTTGCACTGACTTGATTTACGTTTTGCACTAACATGATTCATATAGGTCACTGAGCTACGGGCCACTGGGAACATCCTAGCAAACCTTTTTTTCTCTGCTGGTTCTGCATCCAGCTGCAACCCAAAATTTAGACCCTGCTTCATGCTGCCTTTGTATGGATAGTATATTTCCTCTTCCCATGTGGTCAAGAATATCTAGCCTAGACCATGATCGCTAGCAGACAGGCTACTTACGACTTGCTTTTCCTCCCTGGGAACAGGGACTGGGCAACAGCTGACTTGTTTCCTATAAGAGAAGAGAAAAGGCTAATTCCATAATTGTGATTAAATTGAAAACTTACTGCAGCTCCACATCGTTCCAAGTCTTTGTTCTGAAGAAGGCACATAATGCTGAGACAAGAGGAAATCCTGCTGTTAAAAAGGTTTTTCCCTTTCCCTGTATAGGGTATTCACTTGGGAGGAATGCAGCTGGTGACCCCCTCTTATGTACAGTTAATGCTAGATAGGTTCTCCCTGTGTTTCTTGTCAGTTAGCCATGCTAGCTAAGCCAGCTTTCCTTTATAATACGTCCTGCTAATGTATAGCAGCTGCCGTATTATTCACCGTTCACTATCTAACTGAGTGTTCAGTTTGGATGGCATCTGTCATGAGTCCGCAGGCTAAGAACAGTCCCTCTTTTGAATGCATTGCTGTATACCGGTTGTGTACGTGTGGACACACAAATAAAACAAGTGTGTGTCTGGCAAGCGCCCAAGGATAAAGCTGACGTTAGCAAGTGGCCTTTTGCTGACGACGTAATGGGGCAGAGCTTTTGACAGAGGCGTTTCTAACCATCCCCTTTTTAAGAACGTGTTGAGAAAAGCAGCTTTATAAAAGGAAAAGGTCATCCGTGATTCTTCCCTAGATTCCATTCCCCCATACTGCAGTGGCTTAAGAAATTCCCAGCACCACCTCGTAGCAAGTCGGCCTTAAGAGCATAAACAGGAACGGAGCACTTTGTTTTACAATTTGGAATACTCATTTTTACATCCTTAGTATATCAGTGACTTCCCTTCTTCTCTCTCCATGGTTCATTTTGCATAGCATAAATCCCTGCGTATTTTACAAAAGCTAAACCATTCAGTATTCCGTTATTACATCCGTCAAAACTTATTTACGCTGTTGAATCTGTCTTCATGCTGCCAACGTTTTCAAGTGTACACAATTTCCCCCCATATATTCCATAAAAGTTTTCCGATCTTCTTTAAACGTATGTTCTTCTTGTTCTCTTGTTCTTTATGTTAAGTCTGGAATCTGTGCATATTCTGTCAGCTTAGGTTGTCATTCTTCTTTGGTTGGGACCTCTCTCGTTTTCCATTTTGGGGCTAACAAAACACGGGCCACAGTAGTGGCATACTTAAATAACCATTTATTGACACCTGGGAATTTCAGTCTGAGTTATCCCCAACAAAAAGGACTCTGGTTTTGTTTTTTGGGAAAGTACTTTTAAACATTTTTTTCAATTCATTATGGATTGTTTCCCAGGACTCTTTTACCCTTTTACCATTCGAAAAAAGGAATGGAACAATTTGCACTTTTTGTGTAATACAATGTTGGTTGTTACTGTATGTTGCATTTTGTATTGTGGTTCGACTTTTGCTTTTGATGCTGTACTGTTAGCTGCCCTGAACTCTTACGAGAGGATAATTATTTTATTTTTTTTATACCCTGTCCATTTGACTGGGTTGCAACCAGCTACTCTGGGCAGCTTCCAACATATATAAAAACAAGATAAAACATTAAACAACTGCCCTATACAGGGCTGCCTTCAGATGTCTTCTAAAGATTGTATAGTTTCTCATCTTTGAGGCTTTGGGGTCGCATAACTCCAAACACTCCAACATTGGTGGCGTGGGAGCAGGTTTCCAGACTAGCCGCCTGAGAAACAGTTTCTATTCAAATGCGATTTTGGTTTTAAACGCAGTGCAAGGTAGTCTCTATGAGAGTATATTGTATTTAATTATGGGGTATCAGAGTTTTTAGGGGGCTAACCAGGCTGGGATAGCAGGCTTGTTGGTTTCAGGACAATGACAATAAAGATTATCGTATCATATTTCTCCGTCCTAAGCAAAAGCGTGGCATTCCGGGATCAAATCAGAAACCGGGACGGCTTCTGTAAATCTGTGACTGTCCCTGGAAAATAGGGACACTTGGAGGGTCTGAAGAAATAACAACAACTACAACAGTAACTAGTGAAACTAGTAACTAGTGAAACTGATCGTTGTTTGGAAGTCAGGCCAAAAATATCATTTCAAACAAGCAACAATGCTTTGTCTTCATGGTGTTCTGCAATTCTCTTTCTTACACAGCGATTGTATAGTTGTTGCTTTTTGTTACTGCTATGGACGCAATGGTTTTCTCCCAGTAAAGGTAAAGGGACCCCTGACCATTAGGTCCAGTCGTGGCCGACTCTGGGGTTGTGGCTCTCGTCTTGCTTTACTGGCCGAGGGAGCTGGCGTACAGCTTCTGGGTCATGTGGCCAGCATGACTAAGCCGCTTCTGGCGAACCAGAGCAGTGCATGGAAACGCCGTTTATCTTCCCACCGGAGAGGTACCTATTTATCTACTTGCACTTTTGATGTGCTTTCGAACTGCTAGGTTGGCAGGAGCAGGGACCGAGCAACGGGAGCTCACCCCGTCGCGGGGATTCGAACCGCCGACCTTCTGATCAGCAAGTCCTAGGCTCTGTGGTTTAACCCACAGCGCCACCCGCTTCCCATTTCTCCCAGTACCACTCCATTATTCCCACCCTTCTGTTGTGTTTTGGCTTCCTCCCCAGCTGTCTTTCAGCAAGGAAGGAAAATTTTGGAATGCTACTCATGCGTTTTTGCCCATGCACAGAACGAAAGTTCCCTACATCTCTGTGGGGGAGGGGGAAATGTTCATCCCTTTGAAGGTGGTTCTTGTTATTGCTTTATTCTGCAGGAGCTCATCAGCCTAAAACTCAGAAGAAAATAACTTTTTGCTCCTTGGAGCAACATAAAAAATATTTTATAACTCAGAAGGATCACACCAGCACAAAATAAAAAGTTGAACACTGTAATTTTTTTTTTGATTACTAAATAAATAAATCTTGCTTGCTCGGAAGAAGAAAATGGCTTTTTTTCCCCTTTCAGGTGTTTTTTTAAAAAATTTTATTTTAAAGCTTTCTTTCTGCAGGAGTGCCTCACCACTCTAGCTCAAAATAAAAACACGACAAATTAAATATAAAGTACACATCATTATTTGAAAAGACCCAGCTCCCTTAGAAAGTAGAGAGAGAAAATATTTATTCTGTTGAGGATGCTTTCGTGTTTTCTGACGCGCAACGTTAATGTGCAAATTCTGGATTTATTTATTTATTTTTGAAAAAGAACTTCGGATTTTGATATAATCAGTGCCACCCTATTATTTCTAGTTCTGGTTAGAATTATTGACTATACAGATCAGGACTGAAATCTGCTTATTTTTTATCGGATTACTTTCTAACACAGAACCTGCCGCCTTCACTCCTGGACTGCTTGTACTTTCTCAGCGTGAGGAGAAATTATAGAATCCTGTATCGTTTGTACCATATCTGGATTATTAACGCATTTTAGTTAACCTTTTTTTCGTCCATCTCTGCAGCTCAAAGCAAGCAAGGCTGCAGTTATAAAAGTAATACTTGCTTGTTAAAACAATCAGAAAACCAAGACAGGTTCCCAGATAATAATAAAAAAATACATCTACTTATGACTATACTAGCCTGGTATCAATAGGTTTTGTATATTGTTCTCTGTAATAATTTAAGCCAGCCTTTGGTCACCGCTTTAGGGATCTGAGTAAAAATCCTTTGAAGTCAAACACAGAATTTCCTATTAATCTCAGTGTACTTCCACAAACAGAAAGAAAATTACCGGAAATTGAGAGTATATTGGGGCCTTGGTATATTTGGGCATTCTTTGCTCCTGCTAAGAAAGGCATTCTAAGCTGAGGAAGGTATTGTTGTCACGATCCGGTTGGGACTGTGTACTTGCTGAAACAGACCGACAGATACATATCCAGTGCCAAATTTATGTATAAACTAAACAAGCTATGGGGCGCGGGTGGCGCTGTGGTCTAAACCACAGAGCCTAGGACTTGCCGATCAGAAGGTCGGCGGTTCGAATCCCTGCAACGGGGTGAGCTCCCATTGCTCGGTCCCTGCTCCTGCCAACCTAGCAGTTCGAAAGGACCTCAAAGTGCAAGTAGATAAATAGGTACCGCTCCAGCGGGAAGGTAAATGGCATTTCCATGCGCTGCTCTGGTTCACCAGAAGCGGCTTAGTCATGCTAGCCACATGACCCGGAAGCTGTACGCCGGCTCCCTCGGCCAATAAAGCGAGATGAGTGCCACAACCCTAGAGTCGGCCACGACTGGACCTAATGGTCAGGGGTCCCTTTACCTTTAAACTAGCTATAGCTTAGGGCCCCACTCTCTTGGGGGGGCCCAAAAAAATTAAAGGTGGGGAAAAACTGGATGTACATTCCAAAATATAAGTTAAAAAACAAATAAAATACATACAGCAACAGTGTTTTGTGTTGTGTAGGCTCCTATGATATACGTAATGGGCCCCGCCTGCTAGCCTGCTCCCTAAAATATCACTGGTTTGCTCATTTCTGTATACAGGGTGCCTACATTCTGCATGGACTGGTCGCATGGTAACATGTGCAAATGGCTTGAGATACCTCTTAGGTCCATAAATTACCATATAGCATATATTCAACACAAAAACAGCGACAATTTGTTGTTGACAAAGGACAGCTGGACGTATAAGGGCCCCATATATGTTATACTATGAGCTTAGGGCCTCAACAAACCTTAATAATAATAATAATAATAATAATAATAATAATAATAATAATAATTTATTTGTACCCCGCCCATCTGGCTGGGTTTCCCCAGCCACTCTGGGCGGCTTCCAACAAAGATCAAAAACACAATACAGCATCAAACATTCAAAACTTCCTTGAACAGGGCTGCCTTCAGATGTCTTCTAAATGTCAGGTAATTGTTTTTGACATCTGGTGGGAGGGCGTTCCACAGGGCGGGCGCCACTACCGAGAAGGCCCTCTGTCTGGTTCCCTGTAACCTCACTTCTCGCAGTGAGGGAACCACCAGAAGGCCCTCAGAGCTGGACCTCAGTGTCCAGGCAGAACAATGGGGGTGGAGACGCTCCTTCAGGTATACTGGACCAAGGCCGTTTAGGGCTTTAAAGGTCAGCACCAACAGTTTGAATTGTGCTCGGAAACGTACTGGGAGCCAATGGAGGTCTTTCAAGACCGGTGTTATATGGTCTCGGCGGCCGCTCCCAGTCACCAGTCTAGCTGCCACACAGCTTCAGCTGCTCCTTGCATGCTCTGCTGGATTGGAACCACTGAATATGGATGTCCGCGTCTCCACACCCCCATGGAACCTAAAATAGCTAAGAATTAGTAATCTTCTTCGTGCATTTGTGGGGATTGCTTTACAGATTTCACACATAGATTTGGTTACTTTATAATCTTAGCCCTGTCCCTCGCTGTGGCATTAATTTCCTCCCTTGCTTATCTTTCCGTCTTCAAGAACTGCAAAAAACACAGTAATTGTGTAGTTCTTCACTAGTAGGGGAGATGCGGACAGCATGACAATTTCCTTTCGTGATGCCTTGTTTACATCCAACCTCATAACTCTCTTTTTTTTTCCCCTTTCCTCTTCTGCAAGTAAGATTTAAATGTTGATAAATAACATCTTTAAAAACAATCACATGTTTTGTTATTTGATCTCCTCTCAGCCATTCCCGGCGTCAAATCTGTATCGTATGGCCCAAATATATGGTCTGTCAACAGGTTTTTGACAGAAACACTTTTGCAACATACTCCGTTTTGTCAGTTCCCAATTAAGGTTACTGAAAGAAGACGAATCATGCTAGTTTGTGTTAAAGGCCAGGGAGTTTATTGTGCATCTGGCACGGATCCAGACCTCAAAAAAAGTAAAATGGAGGAAAAGAAGCCTGAGAACTGCATTATTTTTCCATAACGTGTCAAAAGGTTCTGTGCTTACTTTGGACTCAGAAAGGAGCTCTTTGTGCATTTAATGAGCAATTAATTCCAGCTTCAGGATGTTGAGTTTCAAGTAGGTTAGGCTCCCCAAAACCACAAACGTTTGTATTGGATCGTGTTTTTTGAAAAAGGGGGCATTCCAGCTCTGGGAGAGTAAAAGCATTCCTGTCTTCTCAGGCAATGGGGGATATGACAACTTTATGTGATCCTGGAAGCCACTGCCGACCCGCCCTATGAATTCAAGTGTTTCTGAAAGCCATCTGGCTGGCAAAGTCAATTGGGCCGTTTTTACTCCTTTCCCTACTTCTTAGCTCCTTTTAAGAAAAGCTTGGTTTTAAAAATGTATCCCTTTCACAAAACTGCCTTATGACTTGCGTTGCCCTGGCAGCAAAGAGAAGACGTTAGTTTTTCTCTAGGTTCTTTGTGGAGCTGTTGGGTAGCTGATGTTAACGCTTGTTTAGTTGACGCTGGTGGGCATTGAATGTTCCTAGAAGAACACGCTTACCTCTCCGTACAGGAGAGCTGAGACCAGTGTTCAGCCTGGCGGGGAAAAGAGGAAATGCTTAGATAATGGCAGGTGCGAGAGAGAAATTGTTATGTACTGAGTTGAATAGGATCCAAAAGGCAGCAGTCTGATTGGTCCTAGAACAGTAGGATTCAGAATGCAGCAGTCTGATTGACGAGTATATTTCAGAAATGAAGTCAGTATTTTTGCAGCTGTTACCACAAAACAAGTGTGTGGAATGGACCAGGTACTGTTGTTTGGGGAAAGCCAGTTCTACGTTCTTAAACAGTACTGGATATCTGTCTCCTTTCCTCTCCTGGGCTCCATATGCATAGTGTTAACTAAACAGACACTACAAAACTCCCTTAAGTCTTCAGTGCCCTCAGGGCCAACACCAAGGTTGGCACCACTTGGGACTTGGGAGGGCCCACTAGTGCCAACCTCCTGACCAGCTGCTGCTGAGAAGTAGCAGCAGCAAATTCCTATCTGTTATGTACTGAAGTTCTCACCCTGGGCCAGCAGGGGGATACTGTAGATAGTTCAGGTCCACATATGCAAATAAGGGATCGAAAGTGACGTTCAGTGATTGGATAGTTACAGAAAGTTGTTACAGTTACGTTGTACTGGAGCGCTATATAAGCAGGCTGACTGAGCTCTTCAGTTCAGTTCTGTTCTGGCCTGTGAATAAACAAGAGCTGTTGAAGAATCGCTGTGTCGACTGATATGTTCACCCACAATTTAACACTATCCTTCCTCCCCAGTCCTGAGTACTCCTTGCAATTAGGGCTGGCTCAATACATTTTGGCACCTGAGGCAAACCACAGAACGGCAGCTCCAACCTGCCAGGGAAGAAGGAGTGAGTGAAGATCAACATTGGGAACCAAGGGGGAATCAAATCAACCCTCTCAGATGGTTGAAATGGTGAACCAAAGGCCATCGCAGGGGCAAAAGAGGCCCACTCTGTATCACAAAGCCTGGGAGACCCTACTATTTCCTCCCTAGGGTTAGGAGGAGACCAGAAGTGCCTCTTACTCATCAAGAGACTGCTGTAGAGACAGCATTGAGCTGGTTGTCAAGACAGCAGCAGATCTGGCCTCCAAGCAGTCTGCCATAGCTGCAGTGGGCAATGCATTTCTTTTGGCTGGATGTGCTGCCCCCGTGTATCCTGCCGCCTGAGGCAGTCTCCTCACCTTGCCTCATGGGTGGGCCGGCCCTGCTTGCAGTACTGCTGTTGCTCACTCGCTTGCCAGCTCTTCTTGGCCATACGGATGCCTAGTAAGAACCCACGTACAACGTCATGTGTGTAGTCATATTTAGCACATCTCTTTCATTTTTGTTTTGCTTTTATAAGCAACCACGGGTTGGGGGATTATAAGTATCAGGACCATGATGAACAGGGAGAGGGCTTGACCCTTTCTCCCTTCCTGACAGAGATCTCCTCCTCTTAGTTGCTATTTGCTGTGGAAGCAAACTGCTCTAGCAGGTACTTTGACAAATACCAGCATGGGGGGATTTTTATCAGGGTCAGAGTACAGGGGAAGGGTTAATTCCCTCCCCCTGTGATGAAGACCTGATCCTGGCCAGTACTGTCTTCCCCACAGCTCCTAGCTTCCTAAAACAGCTGTGCTGAAAGGGACCCAAGGTTTCGTCCTTAATTATTTACAGATTACTTCTTAACTATTTCCTCCCATCCACAAATTGTGCCCACAGATCAATACAGCTTTTTTTCCTTCTTTTGCTCTGTACTCAAAGCTTTCTAACGAGTTCTGTCCGTCCCCTTTCACTTGACAAGGGAGAACAAAGTCACTGACCACAAGAGAGACCAATCAAGGTCAACCAACTTCCACAGGCTCCACATCAGCAAGTACCACTCTATTGTATGCTCAGCACTCAGATACAGCCAAGTCTGGCTAATGAGCCATCAAGCTCAATGTTTTGTACTTTGCCACTACATGTACATTTGCACGGTTAGGTGAGCCCCTAAGAATTATCTGTGCATTTGTAGGCCGGCATCCAAAGCTTTCTAGACACCTGCTAGAGCCAGTGTGGTGTAGTGGTTAAGAGCGGTAATCTCGTAATCTGGGGAACCGGGTTCGCGTCTCCGCTCCTCCACATGCAGCTGCTGGGTGACCTTGGGCCAGTCACACTTCTCTGAAGTCTCTCAGCCCCACTCACCTCACAGAGTGTTTGTTGTGGGGGAGGAAGGGAAAAAGGAGAATGTTAGACGCTTTGAGACTCCTTAAAGGGTTTGGAAGGCGGGATATCAAATCCAAACTCTTCTTCTGCTGCTGCTGCTACCATTCATGAAGCTCAGCATTAAAGTGATACCTTGGTTTATGAACTTAAACCATTCCGGAACTCCGTTCTTAAACCAAAGCATTCTTAAACCAAGGTGTGCTTTCCCATAGCAGCGAGGGACTCAATTTACAAATGGGACACACTCAACAGGAAGCGGAACATGTTCTGCTTCCAAGGCAAAGTTCACAAACCAAAACACCTGCTTCCGGGTTTGCAGCGTTCTTAATCCAAGTTGTTCATAAAGGAAGCTGTTCTGAAACCAAGGTACCACTGTTAACATAGCTGAAGCACCCGTTTCCATATATTCCAAACTTGGAATTGGCCTTCCATGTGGAAAAGAGCACATGAATCACAACAATCATGAAGGGTGGGTGGCCTTCTGACATTAAGTCTTTCTGAAGATGAACAAGACGTCGCGTTCCTAATATTTCTCCATTTGAGCCTTCACTCGCCTGCTTCAAACGCACTCCCAAATTACAGCTCTGTTCTTGACATCCAGCATGCTAGTGCCATTTATGCCAAAGGATAAAGTACAGTTTCTTCTGACATCTAAATGTGTTTGTTAAGAAAAGAAAAGTAGAATTCCTCTTAAAAGTTTGACAGCCACATCCCTCCCGCCCCCCACCCCACCCCCAAGAAGTAAGATTATTTTTTGATAACTTTACAAACGCTACCCCAACTTTTCTGATGTCAGGAAAGAAAAACAGAGAGAGGAAGTCAATATCACACTCTTCTGATAATGTTGTCGGTGCAAGCATTTCACCTTGCCAGAAGGAACGATATTCCCCCCTTCCTCTATGCTTTGTTCCAGCCAATTTTAGGGGCATGGTGAAGCAGAAGAGGAAGGACAGCCTTCCTGCACAAGCGGAAGGCCTTCTGCAGGGCTTCTGCTCATTCATTCATCCATCCATCCATAATTTTATTTGTATGCCGCCTTGCCATAGTTAAAACAAGGCTCAAGGCGGCTTACAACATGACAAGAATTACATAATTACCAACATAACGAAAAGCATTGTTGTTGTTTAGTCGTGTCCGCCTCTTCGTGACCCCATGGACCAGAGCATGCCAGGCACTCCTGTCTTCCACTGCCTCCCACAGTTTGGTCAAACTCATGCTGGTAGCTTCGAGAATACCGTCCAACCATCTCGTCCTCTGTCGTCCCCTTCTCCTTGTGCCCTCCATCTTTCCCAACATCAGGGTCTTTTCCAGGGAGTCTTCTCTTCTCATGAGGTGGCCAGAGTATTGGAGTCTCAGCTTCAGGATCTGTCCTTCCAGTGAGCACTCCGGGCTGATTTCCTTCAGAATGGATAGGTTTGATCTTCTTGCAGTCCATGGGACTCTCAAGAGTCTCCTCCAGCACCATAATTCAAAAGCATCAATTCTTCGGCGGTCAGCCTTCTTTATGGTCCAGCTCTCACTTCCATACATCACTACTAGGAAAACCATAGCTTTAACTATATGGACGAAAAGCATAAACAATAAATAAAATACATCAAAAAGTACACAGCCAAACGGAAAACAATTTCCACATAAATCATAAAATCTAAAACTAAGAATACAGCATTAATATCTTTTTTAAAAATATATATATTTTTTATTAAATTTTACACAATTTTCCAACACAACATCACAAATCCTTGGCTATCACAGCCTAAGACTTCCTTCAACCCCTTCTAATGCTTTTCTAAATTCATTTCTGGTTACGCATTTTATTACTATGCTTATTGTTGTAAGTCCATTCTTACATCAGCTAGTCTTAGTTCTTCTCACAATAATTTGAATAATCCTCCTTACAAAACTTCTTGCAACCCTACAAGCGATGTTAAGTCATTACAATTGTGTTTCAAATACAACATAAATTTCCTCCAGTCCTTTAGGAAAGTCTGGTCCTGCTGGTTTCGATTTTTCCCTGTAAGTCTTGCCAGCTCAGCATAGTCCATCAGTTTTATTTTCTGTTTTCTTTTGTTGTTATATCTTCTTGCTTCCATCTTTGGGCTAGTAATAATCTTGCTGCACTAGTTGCATATAAAAAGAATACAGCATTAATAACAATCACAATTCAAAATGACATAGCTAAAAAATAAAAGCAATTTAAAACAAAAAACAAAACAAAAACATCCCACTGGAGCGGTACCTATTTATCTACTTGCACTGGCGTGCTTTCGAACTGCTAGGTTGGCAGGAGCAGGGACCAAGCAACGGGAGCTCACCCCGTCGTGGGGTATCGAACCACCAACCTTCTGATCGGCAAGCCCAAGAGGCTTAGTGGTTTAGAGCACAGCACCATCCGTGTCCCTTGACTGTATGTTAGGTAAAGGTAAAGGTAAAGGGACCCCTGATGAGTGCTCATCTCACTTTATTGGCCGAGGGAGCCGGCGTACAGCTTCTGGGTCATGTGGCCAGCATGACTAAGCTGCTTCTGGTGAACCGGAGCAGCGCACGGAAACACCGTTTACCTTCCCGCTGGAGCGGTACCTATTTATCTACTTGCACTTTGACGTGCTTTCGAACTGCTAGGTTGGCAGGAGCAGGGACTGAGCAACGGGAGCTCACCCCGGCGTGGAGATTCGAACCGCCGACCTTCCGATCGGCAAGCCCAAGAGGCTCAATTGTTTAGACCACAGCGCCACCCGCATCCCTTGACTGTATGTTAGACTCAGATAAAATGAGGTGCTACAGAGCATCAGGTGCTACAGTTAGGTGTCAAGGACAGGGATCGACCTCTTATTTCATGTTTGAAATGGGAGTGTTTATCGCGTATCCTTCCCTAACTCCTTGGAATAGGTCAGGCCATAAATTTTCATTGGTAATAGTCCCGTGGCTGATAAAATATATCACCACTAAAGGTGTTCTGAAATTGCCCGGCTGCTTGTTAATCTGCCGTTAGAGCTCCTGCGCTTGTTTAACTTCAAGGCTTTAAAGTGTGGTGGCTGCATCTTTGTCAACTTGCAGCAAACTCTAAAGAGTGTGAGGTTTCTTTCCCTCTCCCCGTCTCCCCCACTTTCTCAGCAAAGATGTGAAAATGAGAATGTATTGCTGGGTGTTGTAGAAGGCAATTATCTGTGAATATAAAAAGGCTTTTTAACAAACAAGTGGCATTGTTATAATTATTTTAAATGAAAAATAAAGTCAGTGGCTCAGACACCTAGAGATTGTGTGGATAACTTTATTAGTTCCCACTTCGACGTCTGCAGTGCAGATGCTAATCTAATAAGAATGCATTAAAGTACAGAGCAAAATAGGGCAGAGGAAAAACTTCATTTGCTAAATCAACCCCTGGCATTACACAAACTTAGCTCTTCTAGAAAAAGTCTCTCCTTCTTTTTGTCCTCTTCTTTTTTTGTGATTTCCTGCCCACCACTTCACTACCTGCTGAAATTTTGAAAACGGTAGCCTAACCCCACCTTTATTTTTTTGATGGCAATGTGATTTAAATAATTAAAAGCTGTTCTACCCAACCAATGGTTTGTGTTAAAAGCATCCGCTCGGGTTCTCGCGCAATTCCATTTTGTTTGTATTTCTAATTTCAAAAATCTTTTTCGATGTTCCTGTGTACTTGAATAAATTGGATTTTTAAAAAGAAAGCCGCACTTTCAGTTTTTCCAGAAAGAGAGAGAGGTTGACTATCTTAGAGGCCTAAGTACCTACGCTTTAACAACACAACCTCATTTAAAGTACGGACTATGATATTAAGCTTTTATTTGTAGGGTTTCGTGTCAAGGGCATATTCATCGTGTTTAGTGTGACTCTGCAGCCCCATTTAATGTACAATCTTAGCAAGTTAGCACATCCACATTTTATTTTCCCAGTGTTCTTACAACGCTGTAAGACAGTGCAGCTGGTTTGCACATTCATTGGACCTGAATTCTGGAAATCATTGGAATCTCCTAGCAATTATTATTATTATTATTATTATTATTATTATTATTATTATTATTATTATTATT
>JAXCMG010000054.1:2453585-2482172 GCA_034642415.1 Podarcis siculus | reverse complement strand
TTATTATTATTATTATTATTATTATTATTATTATTATTATTATTATTTGAAGGAAGCCTCTAGTGTTTTTTAAGAATTAAAATTATCCCCTGCCAGTCCAGAAAAGACCCGGCAAGCCAGGTGAGGCTTGAGACAGAGTACAGAATGGTGGAATTGAAGGAGCAGGGGTCCTGTGGTTTATCTGGGGGTGGAGGTTTCTTGTTAGATTTTGAGATAGACAAAAGCTGTTAATTCACCTAGGCGTAGATGGAAGGAAGTATCCTTCCTGTTGTAACAGGTTCAAAAGCAAAAAAAAAGAGGCCACAATTTATTTATTTTTTAAATGGGTAGAGCAGGCATAGACAAACTCGGCCCTCCAGATGTTTTGGGACTATAACTCCCATCATCCCTGACCACTGGTCCTGTTAGCTAGGGATGATGGGAATTGTAGTCCCAAAACATCTGGAGGGCCAGGTTTGCCTATGCCTGGGCTAGAGCATTTGAATGAATGTATATTTGTGTTTATATATCTATTTAAAACGTAAAGTAAAGGACCCCTGGATGGTTAAGTCCAGTCAAAGGCAACTATGGGGTTACAGCACTCATCTTGCTTTCAGGCTGAGGGAGCCAGCGTTTGTCCACAGACAGCTTTCCGGAACATGTGGCCAGCATGACTAAACTGCTTCTGGTGCAGTGGGACACTGTGACAGAAACCACAGCGCATGGAAACACCGTTTATCTTCCCGCCACAGCGGTACCTATTTATCTACTTGCACTGGCGTGCTTTCAAACTGCTAGGTTGGCAGGAGCTGGGACAGAGCAACGGGAGCTCACCCCATCATGGGGATTCGAACCACCAACCTTCCAGAGACCCAGCGTTTCCATCACTCTCTTTTCCTTGGCCACTGAGGCAGCAGCAAAAGCAGCAATGCTTCAATAGACCATGTCCCAGGCTTGGTGTTCTTATTTGCTGTTCTGGACCAGTTCATGAGGCTTAGGCAGCATGAGTCACAATATTAATATAATCTTAACAGCCAGCAGGTCTGTTTTGGGGGACTGGAGCCAGCCTGGTTTGCCCATCTGTAGTATTTACACATTTTGTTCTGTCCTGCTGGGTAGAACTGCCGTTGCTTCATCATATTACACGGTTGCGAAATCGAAAGGTACTCTGCCGCCACTCAGAAATGAGGCACCTGGGCTTTGCTCACCATGGAAAGATAATGAGTGCTAGCCCTGTCCACGACTATTAAGGTCATGGCAAAATCATTTATCCTAAACCCCACCACAACCACCCAAAAAAAAAGCTTTGTGTGATCTTAAGTAAATCAAATCATTCCAGGGGATCACAGTCATAGCAAATAAAACCTTTGGGGAAGAAGTTCTAGGATGTTATAATTGGGTACGGTGGAGCCGTAAATAGAACAAGTAGGCTGTTGAGAATCCAAGGCTCATTGATTTCAATAAGTGTGTGTCATTACCGCTGGATTGCTCCCCTTGGCTGCCGTCCACCATCTCCAGTCATTTGCAGACCATTTCCTCCTTACACGAGTGAATGAGAAACCCATTCATCCGTGGGTATTCAGGTCCCCACTATGAAATTTGGTTTAGTACTGGAAGTGATTACGGCATTTTGGGGGGTTGGTTGTTGTTGTTTTTTGGTTAATTAAATTTTTACTCTGCTCTCCTGTTTTAGTTCGTTGAGTGGCACAGTTAGATGGTAGGAAGGGAAAGATTCCATATCACTCCCCGCCCCCCGGCCAAATTCCTCCTCCTTGCCATTGGTCACTCCAACCATGCAGGGGTGCCCAAACTTTTTTCACAGAGGGCCAGACTTGATGAAGTGAACATGCATGAGGGCCGACCGAAGTTGTTGAGCTGTTTTTAGGATTGAAATTGTTGAGTTTCTTTAAGGATTTAACCCCAAAGTTGTAGAGCTTTCTTTAGGATTTTACCCCAGCACATATACTGCCACGGGGGCCAGATTAAATCGACCAACAGGCCGAATTAGGCCCCTGAAATGGACTTTGGACATACCTGCTCCAGTGGCTATATAAAGGCTAAAAGGTAAAGGTAAAGGGACCCCTGACCATTAGGTCCAGTCATGGATGACTCTGGGGTTGTGGCACTCATCTCGCTTTATTGGCCGAGGGAGCCGGCGTACAGCTTCCGGGTCATTTGGCCAGCATGACTAAGCCGCTTCTGGTGAACCAGAGCAGTGCACGGAAACGCCGTTTACCTTTCCGCCGGAGCGCTACCTATTTATCTACTTGTACTTTGACGTGCTTTCGGACTGCTAGGTTGGCAGGAGCAGGGACCAAGCAACGGGAGCTCATCCCGTCGCGGGGACTCGAACCGCCGACCTTCTGATCGGCAAGCCCAAGAGGCTCAGTGGTTTAGACCACAGTGCCACCTGCGTCCCTATATAAAGACTAGTCATAGGCTAAAATGCCCTCTTCACGAATTTGCTCAGCAGCTCGACACATAGATGGATAGATTTGCTGCTGACAATTGAGCAATTGTATTCCAGCTGAATGTTGCAGGACAGTCACTTTTGAATTTTAATTGAAAAGTTCTGAAAACCATTCCAAAATCTGCCATGCTTTCAGTGATCTGCCTATGAATCATTCTTATTTGAATGTGTTTGTATGATACTTCTGCATATATATATATATATATATATTGCAATATTTCAGCCTTTTCAAACAAAAACATAATTCATGGGGTACTTCAACAGAGTCTTGCCAAATTGTCTGTATTATGACAAGCAAATTGTGCATGTGTGAAAGCCCAGACCATGCTTGCAATATTTTAGCCTTTTCAAACAAAACCACTTCCATTCTTTAGGTTTTCCAAATCCAAGCAGGGTTTTTTGATGAGTGGTTTTACCACTGCCTCCATCAAGCAAGCAGGACACCACATGGCTCTTATTTTGGTGGCAAAACACTGACATGGCAGCCTACCCCCCCCCCCCCATAGACATAATGGCTGTGGCCTTTAAGCAATTAATTCAAGCTTCTGCACTTTTGGAACTAGCCAAAGTTCAAATAGTCAGATTCGTTTGCTTGGAGCTGGGGAAATGGAATTGAAAATGTGCTTTTTGCATATATCTACATGTTCTTTGCATATGTCTACAAAGAGCCATCTTTAACTCAGATCAACCTGTTGAGAGAGATGTAAATGTGTCCTTCATCCTCTGAGCAATGGGTGAATTGTTTACTGCTTGGGTTCTGTGTACACATACTGATTGCACATGTACAGCTCTTGAACATGTCGCATTGGAGAGGACACATCTGTGTGTGTGAAAGAAAAGCTGTTCCTGTGTGTATATGATCTTAAACATGTAAGCAATAGACATGGAGGTTATCATTTGGATGATTATTTTTTAAAGCTATTGTGTCTTGGTACATACAGTGTTGATGCAGGTGGTGCTGTGGGTTAAACCACAGAGCCTAGGACTTGCTGATCAGAAGGTCGGCGGTTCGAATCCCCGCGACGGGGTGAGCTCCCGTTGCTCGGTCCCTGCTCCTGCCAACCTAGCAGTTCGAAAGCACGTCAAAGTGCAAGTAGATAAATAGGTACCGCTCCAGCGGGAAGGTAAACAGCGTTTCCGTGCGCTGCTCTGGTTC
The DNA here is from genome assembly GCA_034642415.1 of Podarcis siculus. NCBI lineage: Eukaryota > Metazoa > Chordata > Lepidosauria > Squamata > Lacertidae > Podarcis > Podarcis siculus. The sequence goes on along the minus strand of JAXCMG010000054.1, from coordinate 2,478,567 downwards.
ACCAGAAGCGGCTTAGTCATGCTGGCCACATGACTTGGAAGCTGTACGCCGGCTCCCTCGGCCAGTAAAGCGAGATGAGCGCCGCAACCCCAGAGTCGGTCACGACTGGACCTAATGGTCAGGGGTCCCTTTACCTTTACCTTACATACAGTGCACCAACAAATCATTCACTACAGAAGAAACAGACAAGTGTAGGCCTTGGAGTTATCTCTTTTTATATTGCAGTGACTACGCATTGCTTTCATGTGCCATTTTAAGATTATTCTTTATTTTTTTAAACTAACTTACTGATTCAGAAACACAAAGCTCTGCGAGAGAAGATGGGAAGTCATATTTTACACGACTGACCTGCCACCATCCAAAATCCAGACCCAAGTATGTGAACAGAGGAGTAAAAGAAAAAGTACACAACCAGTGAATTAGCTTTAACTTTTATCCTTCTAATATTCTCTGCTAATTTGTCGGGAAAATGCCTGCCAAGCCAGCAATTAAAGTGTACTTGGTCACCAAGATATTTATGTGGATTAATAGATCTCTCCCTTGAATGTTATGTACGTAAGTTTTGAAATAATAGCTATAATATATGGTGGCATGACCCCTCTTGAGTCTTACCAAAAAGAAAAAAATCAAGTTCTGTCATTTTAATGCAAATTGTACCTTTGGAAATGATGGCCTGAAAAGAAAAGGTTTCCATGGTAACCTTAGGGAACCACATATCCTGTTTATCATAACTTCTCCATGAAGCAAATTGCAGAGTGGAGAGCATGCTTTGATGTTAGCCGTATTTTCCTGCAGACACCCTTCTAAACTTAAGGACAATTTAACTCGCCCTCTTAAACTTTTTTTTTCATTTATACACAAAGAAAGTGTGAGGGGTGTGTCTGTCTCTCTGTGTGTGGATGTGGATGGAGCCATTTACAAAATTGCATTTGTATTGGCTGCCCCAGGCTTCATTCAGAACCATTAAATGACCTTTTCTAAGTTTCCATTCCAGTTTGAATGGCAGGTCAGCCTCCTGAAAGAATGATAATAATAATAATATGAATATGAATACCTATAACAGGTTCCTTCCATTACCTTCGTCCTCTTGTCCATCCCTGAAGCTCTTCAAAAGCTGTGGAGAGTTTTGTTTTCTTAGAATCATAGAATCATAGAGTTGGAAGAGACCACAAGGGCCATCGGGTCCAACCCCCTGCTTCCGCTTTGCGTGTCCAGACCCAGAAACCTCCCCCCCCCCAAATAAATTCACACTTGACTCAAAATTTTGATTTGGTTTTTGGCAGAATGTAGGCCACAACTTTATTGATTACAGAAAGTGACTGGTTGCATAGGCTCTGGTTCGACTAGCTCTCTGCCATGCAGGTAGCACTGACCCAGGGTTCCAGCATAGGTCAGCCAAGGGTGAACACCTGGATAAGCAGAAAGCTGGGAACAGACTATCTCTGCCACCCAAATGTCCCCCTGGACTCAGGCACGGGCACAACCCCCTCTCAGGGGTTGACCAAACCATTGTCCCTGGATTCCTTTAACGGAATACCCTTCACATAGGGATGGCGAGAGCGTTCCCCCATCCCTATCACCTGAATCAGAGCCTATCCGCAACCTTACAAGGCGAAACCCAAATGGCAACAGCCAATCAGCCAAGTGGGGGAAATTCCTGCTGTGCCCCTGTCCCAACGACAGATGAGACACAACGGCATAGCAAGGTCAAGCGCAAAGCCCTAAAAGTAGGGAGAGGTGGGTGGGTGTTCCGAGCCGAAAGAGGAAGCTCTGGGTCACGTGCATGGGCATAAATAGGTCCCTCGGATTGCGTCCCATTGGCCAGATTGTACCCAGCTTTGAGGGACCTACCAATTGGGTGTTGTGGCTAACCAATCGTACTCACCCACAACACAGGGTGTCAGTTTTCCAGGTCTTGACGCAATACATGCCCCTTTTAAGGGAGGACCCGATTTGCCCAGGGCACTAAAATTGAGCTTGAAAGCTTCCCTGCTCAGTCTCTGAGCCTCTGATTTGTGGTGCTATCACAGGAGAGAAGTATATTGATTATGTGTCACATTCAGAGCCAACACTGGGGGTTGAAGAGCTGGCATCTGTGCCACCTACTAAGACATAGTGTAGAAACTAGATTCTTGTGCATCTGGATATTAACTTCTGGCTAAAATAGAGCATAGCTACCCATGGCATGCATACACACACACACACACACACACACACATATATATATATGGTCATTAGGAGTAAAGAACAGATGTTGCAAAGCCCTGTCTCTCCCCCACCCCAAGTTCCCTTTCTTTGAAGTGCCATTTGAGTCATCCAGCTGACAGGACTTGACCCTGTATGTGGTGCTTTTTAGAACCACAGTGCCGGAGAAGGCGTTGGCCATTATTGCCCATCTGGCATCCATCTGGTACCAACAAATAACAGATAGTACCAGATCGCAGAAATACTATACCAGCTGCCAAATTGGTATCGGCACGGAAAGGGAGGTTGCCTCCCAATCATGACTGCCAGCTGAAGGAAACAATATCCGTATCGTTTGGAAAGCTGGGACCAAGAAAACACACACACACACGGTTTGGCATATGGAATAGAGCTACCCTCTTCTACTGAGAGCTTTTATAAGGCAGAATTGCTGGATTTTGCTGGTGTGTTTTGTCGAAGGCAAAGTTTGGAGGAGGGTGGGTTGTTGTTTTTTTGCCAGAGTTATTTAAGGTGGAGAAAGAGGATAGCAGAGGAGATTTCATTTCTTGCTTACTCTATTTTTTAAAGGATTAAGGTGGATTTACTTCTCTAGCCATTAAAATTCCGCAAATACTCATCTGGTTTGTTGTTAAGATTAGAAGGAAGACGTCCAGGGTTAAAATGTAACAGCAAAAATTTGTGTGAGACGTCCCGTTCCCACCCCCACCCTACCCCACCATTATTTGTGTTTTCGATCGCTTTTTAAGGAATTTTTAGATTTTGCTCAGCAGCTTTTCCTTTTCTCTAAAGTTGTGTTGTAACAATTGTTCTCTTAAAATTTATCTTCTGTACCATGAAAATAAATAAAAACAGGAAAGAACAGAGCATGCCGTTCTTCATTGCCAGTACTATAGGTAATATATATAATATATATATTATACAGACATTCGAACTAGGTTTATCCAACCCATCTTATATAAGTTTCCTGGACGTTTACAACAACACAACATCTCCCTATTACTACAGGACAAGAGCCCAGAAGTCACATATTCCGTCACCAGATTTTGCGCTGCCATGATAGATATTTGACAAATAATGGTCTATGCTACAATTCAATCCTAAGCTGAAGGCCCATATTGTTAGATCTGCACTTTTGAAGCCCACCCCATATAGCTGTGTTAACCGATCTTTTAATTTTTCGTATCAATTTTTACTCACCCATTATCTATGCTTAATTACGGTAAGTATTCTATGTATATGTTTAAATCTACATTTGGTTCTTGCTCCTATGTATTTAATAATTATTCGCTTAGATAGGTAAAGGTAAAGGGACCCCTGACCATTAGGTCCAGTCGTGGCCGACTCTGGGGTTGCGGCACTCATCTCGCTTTATTGGCCGAGGGAGCCGGCGTACAGCTTCCGGGTCATGTGGCCAGCATGACTAAGCCGCTTCTGGCGAACCAGAGCAACGCACAGGAACACCATTTACCTTCCCACCGGAGCGGTACCTATTTATCTACTTCAACTTTGACATGCTTTCGAACTGCTAGGTTGGCAGGAGCAGAGACCGAGCAACGGGAGCTCACCCTGTCGCGGGGATTCGAACCACCGACATGTTGTTATGCTATTTATTTAGTTGTTTGGCTTATGCTGGTCTATGATCATAATAAAGTATTTGACTTGAGTACCGGTATATTTTTTATTTTAAAAAATGCACAGTAACTAAATATTTAGAAATTAGCAGTATAGCCACGGGGTACACAATGTGCTCCCTCTGGGGCAGTTCGTCCAGTGGCGTAGCGTGGGGGGTGCAGGGGGGGCCGGCCGCACCGGGCGCAACATCTGGGGTTAGGGAAAATCCATGGGTTAGGGGGCGCAAATTACTTGCCTTGCCCCGGGTGCTGACAACCCACGCTACGCCACTGAGTTCGTCCACCTTTGGTCCCCACTTTACAGCACTCAGCTCTCACCTGTGGCTCCTAGAAGTTTTCAGCATGTGACAGCGGCCACAATCCTGGGAACAGCTTTGACGGCCCGACTAAACCAGGTGAAGGTAGCCAATGGGTCTCAAACCCTCCATGAGTTAGGGACTTGCCCTGCATGTGAAGACAGACTTTGGCAACTTGAGCAGACGAGACCAATGGGTCCAACGTTCAAGAAGGCGTTTTTCATGTCCTGTAGTGGGAAGCAAGGGGCAGCTGGGGCTTGTCAACCTGGGAAGGTAGCCCATCTAGGAGAAAGAAAGGCTTATCCCAAACCTCTGCTGCCTTGAGGGACATATATGGGAGAAGAAAAGGCTAAGGAGTAAAGAAATCCAGAATGGAGTCTCTAAGCCAGAGCTGAGTTCCATTGAGCTCTGGCTGGGGGGGGGGACCCTTGGGATCCTGCCATCTTCCATTCTGTGAACATGACCAAGGACACAAAGGCAAAGGGACCCCTGACCGTTAGGTCCAGTCGTGACCGACTCTGGGGTTGCGGCGCTCATCTCGCTTTATTGGCTTTATCTACTTGCACTTTGACGTGCTTTCGAACTGCTAGGTTGGCAGGAGCAGGGACCGAGCAACAGGAGCTCACCCCGTCGCGGGGATTCGAACCGCCAACCTTCTGATCGGCAAGCCCTAGGCTCAGTGGTTTAGACCACAAGGACACACATGTATTCAAATATGGGTATTTATTATAGCATCAGCATTTCCAGCCACTTGTAGTCACGTATGGTAACATAACAGAATCATTCTAGCTATTTTAAAAGTGGTAAAAGCTTCATCCTGAACAAATGAACAGGAAAAAATTTGGTGCTCCTATCCCTGCCCTTTGCCCTCTCTCCCCCACCCCCATTTTGACTTCACTGCTACCTTTTCTCAATATCTTTTGCATGGCTTAGGCCAGGCATAGGCAAACTCGGCCCTCCAGATGTTTTGGGACTACAACTCTCATCATCCCTAGCGAACAGGACCAGTGGTCAGGGATGATGGGAATTGTAGTCTCAAAGCATCCGGAGGGCTGCGTTTGCCTATGCCTGGTTTAGGCTGAACAGATTAGCCCCTGAGTAGCAGCACTGAGTGTGGAGAGCTCAGCATACTTCTGGTTAAAAAGCTAATGTGATAGGAGGAAATGCCTCATAAGAGCCTGGAAGTACAGATAACAATTCCAAATGTTAACAAGACAATGAGTTGACTTGAAAGGGAACAGTCTGTAATCTGAAAGCAGCAGTTATCTGGATAAATTGTATAGTAAACTAATTGCAGAAAAAGGAGGAGAGGAGACTGCAAGATCTTGGAGGAACAAAAGGCAGTTCATTCTCAGTCACAGGCAATGTCAAAAGGTTGGTTTTAATATTATGGATGTGCCAAAGGGGCAGATTGTCGTGACTGTATTAGATAAACCGTGTCCATCCAGTTCAAAAAAATAAACAAAAGCTGGCCATTCCGAGTGATTGCTGCTCCTTAGATGCTTCGAAAGAGGCTCTCCTCCTTTAGTCTGTTCCATGTTCTGTTAAGAGCCTGAAATATTACTAATGTGGTCTGAAGAAAAGTGGGAATAGCATATGTGAGCCTTTTCTGCTACTTTGAAATATAAGCACTGCCAGCCCTAAGCTGAAGGTGTCTACTGTTTGCTTTTCTAGTTTATCTCAGGGTTCGGTTGCAGCCGTGAGGGCCTCACCAATCTGGTGTGCATTTAAGACAATTAAGGGGTCAAATTAACAAAAACAAATTATTGGATTAATGGGAAGGAAAGCCACCCAGAGAGAAGGGCACGGAGGAGCCAATGATCTCATCCGTAATAGATAAAAGAAACAGAGGCAACCCTTGAGATTTTTGACGCAGAAGCTTATTGAGCTTGAGACAGACTAGCCAGTGTGCTCAGGGTTTAGACGTTTACAGCGGCATTTTGCCTGCACTGGCCCCTGCATTTGCTACATAATCTGTTAACCTCTGTATTTTATACGGAGTGATAACACCTAATTCTGAGTTACTCTACTACTCAGATAAGGCAACTGATACAATTTTAGGCGCAGGTGTTTCTTTCTCTTATTTTTCTTGCCAGAAATCCCCATCTACATTTTGGTTTCTTCATTAAGAACTGTTCTGTGTCCAAGTCTAGATATTGCATTAGTGAAACAAGCTAATGTATGGGGAGAAGAAGAAAAAACAGGGGCACAACGATTGTCTTAGAAGCTCCCTACCAGGACAGACTTTGCTCGTCTCCTCAAGACATTGATTCCATAAAACATATTTTGTTGCACTGTGCAAAATATGAGCAAGCCAGGGCTGAACTGATACTATCCTTGCTGGTACCTTTCCTGGGAAAATCAGAGGCTCACTATGTCAGTTTCCTATTGGAAGACCGGACAAATGCTAGAACGTTAGTAGTGGCAAAGCTCTTATCGGTGGTTGCAAGAACCAATGATCCCTATATTCTGAACAAAATGCTTGTTTAACCTGGAGGTGGGCTGTATGAATTGTGTATTGCTTTGTAACGATTTGTTGGGTCTCTGGACCGTAATAAAGATTGTTGTTGTTGTTGTCTTAGAAGCTTCATGGTGGTTCTGTATGGAGGGAAGAACCGAAATTTAAATATATTAGCAATGTCATTATTGGAGCCCCACTCTCTCTATATTTTTCACCGTCTTTCTCAAAAAATGAACAATGGGGGGATTAAAAGGACACCTAATTGTCTAATTTTGCTTTTCAGTAAAAGTGTTCAGTACTGCTAACCAGGTCATCAGTAACCTTAATGCTCAAGTCTGTTGCTGCTGTTTTATGGTGAACGAGAAGGATGGTGTGATTATTCTATCTAGTTATTTTATTCAGGGATGTTTTCCTGACCCATGGGAAGTGCATTCTCGTGACATGAGGATAACTATTAATCAACACTTATAGCAGTAATCAGTGAGTTGAAAAATGACCAGAAACTGAAAAAGCACCAGTAAAACCGCCTTAGAGGAGGTTTTTTTCCCCTTCTCAGATCATGCCCTTGCATTTTGAGTTGGATAATGCTTACACAGTTATGATGATATATCCTAAAACGCGGTGATTTAGAAAAGCAGTTCAGATCCATCCGTGTGTTGTTGTATTGTGTGTGTGTGTGTGTGTGTGTGTGTGTGTGTGTATGCATTGTGAAATGGTCTGGGAAGACAAAAACAGGTTGTTTAAAAGAAATTCCCACAGACTTCAGGAAGAAGTGTGTGTAATAATAGTAATAGTACTATTAAGTGTGATGATGATGAAGATGATAATTCTGGCTTGTATTCAGAGTTGCACTAAGGCAGTGGGTCTCAAAGGGTCTGGCATGCCATACCGGTGTGGGTACTGGAGAGGACAGCAAGTGTGGCAGGAAAATTGAAGGACAATCTGAGAAACATTTAAACATTGCAATAGTATTGTATTGTATAGTGAAAGCATATTCCGCCCCAGGAGAACTATTTTACTTCCCTTCCTCCTAGGTGTGGCCTTCACATTTGGGCAACAAATGTGCTTTCTGCAACTCAGAAAGCTGGCAAACTCCAACTTGGCCTATACAGTGGTACCATGAGTTACAGACGATTCAGGTTACAGACGCTTCAGGTTACAGACTCTGCTAATCCAGAAATAGTGCCTCGGGTTAAGAACTTTGCTTCAGGATGAGAACAGAAATCGTGTGGCAGCAGCAGGAGGCCCCATTAGCTAAAGTGGTACCTCAGATTAAGAACAGTTTCAGGATAAGAACGGACCTCCAGAACGAATTAAGTTCTTAACCCAAGGTACCATTGTACAGTCGTATCTTGGAAGTCGAACGCCTTGTGACTTGAATGTTTTGGCTCCCAAACGCCAGAAACCCGGAAATGAGTATTCCGGTTTGCAAACGTTCTTTGGAACCTGAACATCTGCCGCGGCTTCCGCGGCTTCCGATTGGCTGCAGGAGCTTCCTGCAGCCAATCAGAAGCCGCGCTTTGGTTTCCGAACATTTTGGAAGTGGAACGGACTTCCGGAACGGATTCCATTCAACTTCCGAGGTACGACTGCAATTGTTGTATGGGCCTTTTGCTCACCCCTCTCTTCTAAGGGTGTTCTGCTGCCTCAGGCCCTGTGGACTCTTCTGCTTCTTGATGAAACGACCTCCTTTTTATTGCTCTCTCTCTCTCTCATTCCTCCATCAGTCCCCAAAAACAACCTTTTCATCTTCCTGGGGAATGGCTTCTCCTCCCTCTCAGCCACACCCCTTGATTCATCTCTTCCTCCTTTCCTTCCTTTGTTCTTAACTTCCTCCTGCCCTTTGATCATACCCCTGTTTGGAAGCCTTTCAATCCCTAACCTCCAGCCTTCGCACTTGGTGGCAAGGCTCTCTCTGTACACAGTCCTTGAGTGCAGACCCTGGCCATACAAGGCGGTAACATGTCATGGTCGTGGTCGTGACTCATCTGTTGCAATCCCGGTTCTTCAAAAGTAAGAGATTGCTTTTGCACAGCACCTGGGAATAAGCCCCATAGAACTTACTTCTGAGTACAGTGGTACCTTGGGTTACACACGCTTCAAGTTACATATGCTTCAGGTTACACCGCTAACCTAGAAATAGTGCTTCAGGTTAAGAACTTTGCTTCAGGATAAGAACAGAAATCGGGCTCCGGCAGCAGCAGGAGGCCCCATTAGCTAAAGTGGTGCTTCAGGTTAAGAACAGTTTCAAGTTAAGTACGGACCTCCGGAATGAATTAAGTACGTAACCAGAGGTACCACTGTACATAGATTTAGGATTGGGCTCCACAGACAAGGATGAGAGGTATCTTTTTAACTTCTTTGCTCACGGCAACATTCTGTAACTTTCAGTTAGCATGCACGATGGAAGTGAACGGCGTTTTTTGTGATTAGACCTTTTATCTATTTGAAGTGCCTAAAAATATTTGCATTTGTGACCCGTTTCCCTCCGGATTTTGCTAACTAACTGCTATTCCATTGTGCCCAGCGAAGAGTTTTGTATAGAGCTGTCAGATGACTAAGTAATGTTTAGTTGATTAATCATCTACCCTTTAACAAATGAATGAAATTTAAATGTGTTTGCATAGTACAAATACCTCGTTATAAGTGCCTTTTTTATATATGGAGGGAATTGTAAGCAGAACAAACACCTCCATTTGTTGCCTGACTTGTCGTTTTCAGTGTCTGCCTACCACATTGACTCCAAGAAATCTCAGTTTGACCTGCAAGGCCATAACTAAGCCCAAGCTCAGGAATCCAGACTATAAGAAAGTAAGGTAAAGGTAAAGGGATCCCTGACCATTAGGTCCAGTCATGGCCAACTCTGGGGTTGCGGCGCTCATCTCACTTTATTGGCCGAGGGAGCCAGCATACAGCTTCCAGGTCATGTGGCCAGCATGACTAAGCCGCTTCTGGCGAACCAGAGCAGCGCACGGAAACATTGTTTACCTTCCCGCCGGAGCGGTACCTATTTATCTACTTGCACTTTGATGTGCTTTCAAACTGCTAGGTTGGCAGGAGCAGGGACCGAGCAACGGGAGCTCACCCCGTTGCAGGGATTCAAGCCGCCGACCTTCTGATTGGCAAGTCCTAGGCTCTGTGGTTTAAACCACAGTGCCACCCGCACTGAATATTGATGGTTCATTGTTAACATAGATCACACAAGTGACTCTTAACTAGTTTGAAGTTAGTCAGTTAGTTAGTTAGTTAGTTAGTTTCTATACTACTCTTCACCTGAAGATCACAGGGCAATTCACAATATAAAACACAAAAATACATACTACAATAAGAAAACAATAACAATAGCCCTCTCCCACAGTATTATGCCCTGTCCAGGAGACATACTATGCCAACCACAGGTGCACATGTTAGCACCTATCAGAGTTGGAGATTTCCACCCAGATTGCACACATGTGACCCCACTTTCACCCTACACATTTCTGAACTCATCACCTATGGCGAGACCTTAACAGCTTTCGATATCTTGCTCTCCCTTTTTCAAAAAGCAAAATTACTATTTTTTAAAAAGCCATTTTGAGCAATAAACAATTATCAGTACAGTGGTGCCTCGCAAGACGAAATTAATTCGTTCCGCGAGTTTTTTCTTCTTGCGAGTTTTTCGTCTTGCGAAGCACGGTTTCCCATAGGAATGCATGGAAAATCAATTAATGCGTTCCTCTGGAGACTGCCTTCAGACCAGCTCCGGGGACAGCGGGGAAGACGCACTGCGCTTCCCCGCTGTCCCCGGAGATTGCGGGGCTGGCAGTGGGGAGAAGGGCTCTTCTCCCTGCCACCTGCTTTCAGAAGAGGTCCGGGCACAGCGGGGAAGACGCGCTGCGCTTCCCCGCTGTCCCCGGAGATTGCGGGGCTGGCAACGGGGAGAAGGGCTCTTCTCCCCACCGCCAGCCTTCAGAAGAGGTCCGGGGACAGCGGGGAAGACGCGCTGCGCTTCCCCTCTGTCCCCGGAGCTTGCGGGGCTGGCAACGGGGAGAAGCAATCTTCTCCCCGCCGCCAGCCTTCAGAACAGGTCCGGGGACAGAGGGGAAGGCGCACTGCGCTTCCCCGCTATCCCCGGAGCTTGCGGGGCAAGCTTTGTCTTGCGAAGCAAGCCCATAGGGAAATGCGTCTTGCAAAGTGGCTAAGAAAATGAAAAACTCTTTCGTCTAGCGAGTTTTTCGTCTTCCGAGGCGTTCGTCTTGCGGGGCACCACTGTAGTATTAAGAATGAGAAAAATAGGATTTCCCGTGTTTGAATGTAGTGTTGCGTAATATTTAATAATGTGTGGAACTGCATTATCTTTTCCACCTTGTTACTGCAGTACTGTACATTGTAAACTCAACTGTTCTTGCTCAGAGAGCGAGGGAAGGGGGTGCTGTGTGGCTGTTCATGTGACTATGATTGTGATTGTGTGGGTCTAGCCCAGGGCTCGGCAAACTTAGGCCCGTAGGCCGGATCAGGCCCAATTGCCTTCAGGATCCAGCCCGCGGACTCTCCATGGATCAGCGTAGGGATTCTGTTCATTCGGACTGTGCCATTTTTCCTTGCCCCATTCCATTTTCCCTCCCTCACACACACACACACCACAGTGGTGCCTCCTCCCTCCCTCCTCCTGACTTCTCCCTGCCCTGCCTAGAGGAGGAAGGGGGCTGGAATGAGCTGGCTGAGCGCCATTTTAAGCAGCCCCTCTCCAGAGCCAGCCCTTTCGCGCTGCTCATCTTCCCACCACCGCTGCCCTGGTGTTCCTGTGGGCCAGAGAGCGGAGTGGATGAGCTCCCTCTGCCTACCCACGAGAAGCAGTGGCGGCGGGCGTGGTGGCAGCCCCTGGGAAGGTAAGCACAGTGGCTGGGGCTGGGGCTGGGGGGTGGGAAGGAAGACTATTTGCCCCCCTCGCCTCTTCTTCCAGCTCCCCCCCTCCCTGTGCCACTTCTCCGGCCTGCCACAAGATCTGAGGGACAGTGGACCGACCCGCGGCTAAAACTTTTTGCCAACCCCTGGTCCTGCCCTACACTTGTTAATGAAGTGCAGCATCTCACAGAGCCTAATGGAGCCCTTCACCCCTTAAAAAAGGTTCACCACCCCTGCTTATAGATTTAACCAAATAATTGCTAGTCTAGTCTGTGTTCCGTTTCTGCAGCAAACCATGTATTGGATTATTCTAATCTTTGAGTCATGTCTCATTGACAATACTTCTCATTAAGAGGCCCAGTTTTCCATGGCGCACCAGGTCTCTTGGTTAAAGGACCAACAGTGTTGCTTGCGTACGTATGTTGTCTGTGACAGGTGTGGGTGAAGATACATCCTGCTTGTTAAAAAGAAAAACCATATATAACGATGCCTTGTTTATTCCCTATTGCAGTTCACACACACACAATAGCCAAACAACAAAACAAACCACAAGGGTACCTTAATGCATAGCCCATCTCCATTCTAATCCCTTCCATTAATTAACTAAAGCCCTGTTTGATTCATCTGCCGATTAAGCATGCAGACCTAGTTTTGTGTAACTTGAAAGCTTCCACATGCCTCCAATGACAGTAGTTGGTGCAATAAAAGCATCCCCCTTCTCTCTCTTGGTGCACCTTAAAAAGGAAAGAACCAGTGGCAAAATGGAGTTGAGGAGAACTATGAAATGTCTGTCATCTGGCAATGGCACATGAGTGCTGGTAGGGTCTCATAACTCTAGCTCCCGTCTTCAAGAGATGGCTCCTGTCATTAAAATCAATGCAACTTAATTAAAGCAAATTATAGACAGATACGTCTATAAATAAGATATTAAAGTGTGCTGCTCAATATGATAATTGCTGCATATTTAGTAATCAGTGTGTGTGTTCTGCATTTGCCAAGAGGGATTTCATTCAGTGGAATCAATGGAGCTTTATTAAAAACCATCCAAATTAGAGGCAGAAATGATGAGTGTTATAATAATGCTAAATCACTGTTTCAACTTTGATCATAAGAAGCAGGATGGCAAAAACACACCCCTCTCCCGTGTAAAGAAAACGCTGGCGCTGTTTTCTTTCTTTTATTTTTCTCTTTCTCAAATTGAGCACAACATGTTTGAAATTTTAATTTGCACCTTTTTGATTAAATAAAAAGACAAGTGGACAATCCTCGGAGGGTTTAGCAAATAATGTGTCGTGGAATCTAAAGACAGAAAAAAAGGCGTCAGTTTGGTTGGTCCTTTTCCGTGGTACCAAAAAGGAAACAACACACCAGTTCACAAAGGTTGCTGTTTATGTGGTAATCCCTTACGTATGATAGAATTTGACATGTTCTTTTTCTTCTTACACGAGTTAATGTAGCTTTAGGTGGACAGGGCAAGATACTTTTTTTTAAAAAAAAAAGAAACTATTTCCATTTCCACCCCCATCGACACGCCCCAAGTGGAAAATAAAAACCAAGCGAGGAGAAGTCCAAAGATCCAAGAGCAAATTCCACATGGTTCCTTTCATGCCTTTACTTTTTCAGCACTTGGATCAGAAGCTTGGAGGGGTTTCCATGGGGTTGGGTGGGGGATAGATTACTGGAGAGGAGAGGTCAGGAGGCCGCCTGCAGCTAAACCCCCGAGCACAATGTGGATGGGCAGCTAAAGACAGTGAAACTTTGCTCAAAAGGGCAACTTTATTGTGTCTGGCAAAGGTAAAGAGAATACTGCAAATAAGACACCACAGAGTTGCTAATGTCACCTTTCACTGGCGGGGAGGTGACAATTTGACATAAAAGAGCAGCTGGCCATTTTTTTTTTTGAGATCTGTGGGACCCCCGGAGTTTGCAAGTGATGCCTATCACTGTTGCGACTACAGTTCTGTGCACAATTGAGGTGCTTAAACACCATTTGAAGTTGCTGACATTTAAGCAGGCTCTCTGCGTTTAAGAGCTTCGCCTTACGCGCAATGGCTTCTTGGTGTCTAATACCTGTGGCAGTCTGAAAGCCCAGGCTAGATTTGATCTTTGCAGAATATGTTCCTCATCACGCCCTTGGAACATCTTGCAGCTATGAGTCTAATAGGCAAACATATGCCTATAACCCTTCTGGGTAGCAGGTGGCGCTGTGGGTTAAACCACTGAGTCTAGGGCTTGTCGATCAGAAGGTCAGCGGTTCGAATCCCCCCGACGGGGTGAGCTCCCATTGCTCGGTCCCTGCTCCTGCCAACCTAGCAGTTCGAAAGCACGTCGAAGTGCAAGTAGATAAATAGGTACCACTCCAGCAGGAAGGTAAACAGCGTTTCCGTGCACTGCTCTGGTTCGCCAGAAGCGGCTTAGTCATGCTGTCCACATGACCCGGAAGCCGTATGCCGGCTCCCTCGGCCAATAAATCGAGATGAGTGCTGCAACCCCAGAGTCGGCCACAACTGGACCTAATAGTCAGGGGTCCCTATAGCCCTTCTGGGTAGATAAGGTTTGCCGGTTCCTCCAAACTGAAGCTTATTTTTTGCTCTCCGCGTTCCTAGAATTATTAAATAAAAGTTTCATCCAGCATCAGTTCCAGCCAAGGTGGAAGTCTCTTCTCAGAAGGTGTTTTTGAGTCTTTTGAACACAGCAGAAGTAGGAGGATACCCAGAGGGAGCTGGGAGCTGAAGCAGATGAACTTTGTTTCTTTTCAGTGCTGGACATGGGGAAGCTACACATTGCTTTTTACCTTTAGGTTATGTACCTTGAAGTAATAGCTGCCTATCACTACGTAGCTGTGCAGAAATACTTGTACTGTAGCTAGTTTCTAGAGTTGTTTCACTGTGAGTAAGCAAGACACTTCTGTTGTGGGCAGCTACCCTGATATAAATGCTGCAGAAACATCATTTTCACCACAATTTCTCTGTAGATCAAGGACATCAGGTCTCCTTGCCTGATATGTATGTGCAGAAACCATACTGGTTCCTGGGGTGAACTAGCATTGGTCTTACTTGCCACTGTGTTTATGTCAGCAGATAGGTGGCTACTGAAATTACCACCTTACCAGGGTGGATTTGATTTAAATCAAACTGATTTAAATCACTAGTCAGTAAAACTTGATTAAAATCTCCTTTTTTACAGAAAGACTCGTTCTTGCTGGTATCATCTTAATATTTACAACCAGATGAAGGTTTCATTTTTGGAATAATAAATTTCCAGAGTAGTTTTTACAGTTATATCAAAAATTACTGATTTGGTTATACTATTAGAAATACAAAGACAGGTAATTATGAAATTATTGTTCATATTTGGACAACTTTTCTGCTGCACTTTATTGGAAGGAGAAAAATAATCGTTTCCTTAATAACAATTTAAACAATTTATTTAACTAAAACAATAACATTATAGCATATGTATCCATGCTTGTTAACTGATGTGTTTAAACATTATTTTAAAAAACAAACAAACTTGGATGGAGTTTTAGCACACATGAAAAACTTAAAACAAATCCTTATTTCCTGATGAATAGCCTTTGGACTATAATGTAACTCAAATAGAAAACTTATCTTTAGAAAGATTTTCCCTCCAAAGGCATTTTATTTTAAAAATCCGGTTTAAATCTTTTTTAAAAACCCGATTTAAATTTTAAAAATCCGATTTTTTTAAATTATTTTTTTTTGAAAAAAAATCATTGCTTTTTATCCACCTTGCAACTTACCCATGCTCCTTGATGTACAGTGCTGCGAAACTTGACTGTGCCAGCTAAATGTTCAGCAGGATTAGGTAAAGGTAAAGGGACCCCTGACCATTAGGTCCAATCGTGGCCGACTCTGGGGTTGGGTGCTCATCTCGCTTTATTGGCCGAGGGAGCCGGCGTACAGCTTCCAGGTCATGTGGCCAGCATGACTAAGCCGCTTCTGGCGAACCAGAGCAGCGCATGGAAACACCGTTTACCTTCCCGCCGGAGCGGTACCTATTTATCTACTCGCACTTTGACGCTGCTAGGTTGGCAGGAACTGGGACCGAGCAACGGGAGCTCACCCCGTCGCGGGGATTCGAACCGCTGACCTTCTGATCGGCAAGTCCTAACTCTGTGGTTTAACCCACAGCGCCACCCGCATCCCATACAGCAGGATTAACTTCCCACAAATCAATGTACAAACGTGAACAACTAATGACCACACACACACCCCAATAGCCTGGTTCTGCAGTGACTCAGTTCAGAAAATGTTGTATACCTACGTCTCAGCAATTTCAAATGAACGTCAGCATAATCTGACTCAAATTAGCTTGCACACCCCCCAAAAAAAAATTAGAAGGAACCTCCATGGGTGAGCTTTCTCTCAGTGATCTTGCGGCCCTTACACTATAATATTTTTTTGCATTCCTCCTCCGTTGATATGCATCATTGCTCTACTAGCCTCCAGGTCGTTTCTCTCATACATTTGTATTGGGTGGGTATTTTTCCCTTTCCCTCTGGGAAGATTTCATAGAGGGAATTGTCAGGCTGTGAGATATTATTTGCAGCCAGACTATCACCTGCTCTTATTACAGGCCTCAGCTAAAGCACTGTATAGTTATCACAGTTGACAGGGCCATAGCTTACATTTCTCACCTGCATTTCTCTATCTCCCTCCCTCCCTTTTATTTCGCTCCATTTCTCTTGGATTGAATTATATAATGTGCAGTGGAGATCCATTTCTGATGCCCTCACCTTTTAAGGGGGGGGATTGCGAGAATCTTGCACTCCGTGACTCCCACACCTTACTAGTTTCTCTCTTGTCTCGTGGTAACGCTCCTCATCACAAAGCCATGGCAAGACTGATCGTCCACTCACTTCTCCTTCCCTTCTTACTTGTTCAATATCTGCTTCGGCTCAATTGCCATTTTATTATTCTTATTTTATTATCTTTAAATGGTGTCGAAGCATCACTGCATCTCACCCTCCTCACACACACACCCCCCAAAAAGCAGCATTTTTTATTCCCCCCCCCCAAAAGTCTTAGTGCCCCAATAATAAAACTGGCTGCTGCTGAAAATGGCTGCAGGGCTGAAATGATACACAAGCAGCAAGAGGAGTAGTATTAATCATGCAGAAAACAAGTTGGCCTGGCTTGAGAGGCCAGCAGTTATCATCCTGTCGGATCTGAATGCTAATCCTAATCATTTTGCCTGTGGCATTGTCTGCCACCTGTGGGTCCTTCTTTTCTGCTTTTGCAGAATCCAGTGCAACAGCCAATAATTATTTGAACTGAAGCAGAATGTTGGGCTTATAGCGAGATATTATAGCTACCTTGCTTCGGGGAGCTTAGTGCCCTAAGAAGTTTGCCCACCTAGGTAATAAATTCATCTGCAAAAGCTTATGCCGTAATAAATCTGTTGGAGTGCTTCCAGATAGATTTTTATTTCTACTACAAATCGTTGTTCACCATGTGCAACGGCAACATACACTGGCTACATATGTGTTCTATGCATGACAGAGAAGTAAACCTTCTTTGTTGTTGTTATTTAGTCGTTTAGTCGTGTCCGACTCTTTGTGACCCCATGGACCAGAGCACGCCAGGCACTCCTGTCTTCCACTGCCTCCCGCAGTTTGGTCAAACTCATTCTGGTAGCTTCGAGAACACTGTCCAGCCATCTCGTCCTGTGTCGTCCCCTTCTCCTTGTGCCCTCCATCTTTCCCAACATCAAGGTCTTTTCCAGGGAGTCTTCTCTTCACATGAGGTGGCCATAGTATTGGAGTCTCAGCTTCAGGATCTGTCCTTCCAGTGAGCACTCAGGGCTGATTTCCTTAAGAATGGAGAGGTTTGATCTTATTGCAGTCCATGGGATTCTCAAGAGTCTCCTCCAGCACCATAATTCAAAAGCATTAATTCTTCGGCGATCAGCCTTCTTTATGGTCCAGCTCTCACTTTCATACATCACTACTGGGAAAACCATGGCTTTAACTATACGGACCATTGTTGGCAAGGTTATGTCTCTGCTTCTGTTTGCTTTTTAAGATGCTTCTAGATATCCTAAATGACTGTGTCCTAGAACAGCTAGTGTTAGAACCAAACAGGGTTCTTGTGTCACTGTACAAAGCCCTGAATAACATAGGCCCAGGTTTCCTTAAGGACCGCATTCACCAGTACATCCCAAATGGATCACTGGGATCACCTGGAGGAGCAAACTCAGCCCTCCAGCTGTTTTGGGACTACAACTCCCATCATCCCTAGCTAACAGGACCAGTGGTCAGTGATTATGGGAGTTGTAGTCCCAAAACATCTAGAGGGCTGTGTTTGCCTAGACTAGATGACTCTTGAGGTCCCTTCTGCTCTCATCCATTACCCTAAGTTCTCATCAATCTCCTTGTGTTTTCTAGTCTGATCCCCAAATCATTTAAGGTGGAGTACATGGGGTGAGCTCCCGTTGCTTGGTCCCAGCTCCTGCCAACCTAGCAGTTCGAAAGCACATCAAAGTGCAAGTAGATAAATAGGTACCGCTCTGGCGGGAAGGTAAACGGCGTTTCCGTGTGCTGCTCTGGTTTCGCCAGAAACAGCTTAGTCATGCTGGCCACATGACCCGGAAGCTGTATGCCAGCTCCCTCAGCCAATAGAGCGAGATGAGCGCCGCAACCCCAGAGTCGGTCACGACTGGACCTAATGGTCAGGGGTCCCTTTACCTTTACCTGGGTTTGAGCACCTTTAGTTCCACTTAGATTCAGATACTTTGGAACCACTGGTTTGCAAGAGCTGAGCAAAGAAATAAATAAAAACATGAGAACAGGTTTTGTAGCAGACCCAGACTTTTGCTGTGTTCTCCCCAGAGGAGCCCAACCCATTTTCCTGAGATAACTGCTTTATTTCGAATCCAGTCAAGTGTGTCAGTGTAAACTTCAAGGCTTCCCATGCCTAATGTTTCTGCTGCATTCTGTACAAATGGGAATAGTATCTTTACATCCGCTAGGATTCACTTTCAGCAGGAACTGTTTGGCTGTTTGGGGTGGGGTGGAATCAGGTTGTTGCTTTTTAAAAAAAACAACAGGCTCTTTGGAATAACAAGTTATGATGATGAGAGCAGTAAGAGATTATAAAAAATTGAAATACGTAAAAGTTCCACAAATGATATTTCATATTAGCCACACTTCTCTCCTGGGGTTTATCAACCTGAAGTGGGGCCTTCTGTAAAATACGCCCAGCTTTTAGCAGGGAGATTGCAACAAAGGACGGTTTAGTTGTGGTTTGAATCAGGCAAGGAAGGGAAAGTTTTCAGAAAACGACACAAGATCTCCTAAACTCATTATGCTAATATCTCTTGCATGGGTGACCTCTACCTCAAAGATAAACTTGTTTTGGTAAGAAGGCCCCACGTAAAGATCAGTTACTTAGCACAAGTAGCTATAATGGCAGCCTGACTTGACAGGCGCCCCCGGTTCCCTAAGTTATTGTGTGTTTTCCCCGTCCTCTATCAGGTCAGATAGTCTCTCCTTCACTCCTGATTCGCCGGCGCAACATCTCGACTTGCGTCTAGACAGATGGCGAGGGGTAGAAGGGCTTAGCTGAGCCTCTAATAATGAGAGACGCTGAACCTTAGTCTGCTCTTTGAGCTTACTCCCCAGTTCATCCTCACTAAAGAATCTACCAGCCTTGCAGAGCCAAATTTGGTAAGGCTGTATCCACAATCAGTTTCTATGGCAACTGTATCTCAGAGCACATACACAAACAGAACTGGCAGGGGGATATTTTCCCCTCCTTCCATCCCTTCTTTTTCCTCTGAAAGAAACAATCAGAAATTGGATGGTACAGCCCATTACAAAGCACACGTGTAATGCAAGTACTTTTTCCCTTGCAAGGCAGCTGTGTGGGCTTGCCTCAGTAAACAACCATGAATTCATAGCTGTTTTTTAGTATTTCTGTACACTAATGGACTTCTTATTCTTGGTGGATTTGAGAACTCATCACCACCATCCTCAAACGACTGTTCTGCTTTAGAATATGTAATTAGTGGCTTTGGAGATCCTTTTCCTTGCAGATCGCTCGAAGCGGCATGTTATTAATTGGGCATTCCTGATCAAGCAGATAGCAGTATTTATTTTCTATGGACTCGTTT
Source organism: Podarcis siculus (assembly GCA_034642415.1). NCBI lineage: Eukaryota > Metazoa > Chordata > Lepidosauria > Squamata > Lacertidae > Podarcis > Podarcis siculus. Next base: position 2,458,954 of record JAXCMG010000054.1, on the reverse strand, counting down.
CATTTTCCCACAAAACAAGAATAAGTACAGTATTCCAGGCTGCTCTGTCACTAGAGTTCCCATTTATTTAAAGTCATCTTAACTGCTTAAATTACAAGTGTGACGGCAAGGAGCAGCGACGGTGTTTATCGTTGTTTTCCCCTCCCTGAAACACCTGTTGTTTTTCTGGCGAAAAAACTGAAGAAGAAAGAAAAAGACACAGGGTGCTGATTTTCTGAATCTCAGTCGAGATTATGTTAAAACACAGAGCCAGCGAGGTGCAGCGGATTGGAGTACAGTGTGGCATAATGGATAGAGTGTTGGGCTGTGGCCTGGGAGAACAGGGGTTCAAATCACCACTCAACCATGAAGGTCACTGGCTGACTATGGGCCATTCACCATCTCACTTAGCCTAACCTACCTCACAGGGTCGTTGCGAGGATGAAATGGGGAAGAGGAGAACCACTTTGAGCTCCTTGGAAGATAAAGATGGCATATAAATATAATAAATACGTTTCCAAGCACAATTCAAAGTGTTGGTGATGAGCTTTAAAGCCCTAAACAGCCTCGGTCCAGTATACCTGAAGGAGCATCTCCACCTCCATCTTTCTGCCCGGACACTGAGGTCCAGTGCCGAGGGCCTTCTGGCGGTTCCCTCATTGTGAGAAGCAAAGCTACAGGGAACCAGGCACAGGGCCTTCTCGGTAGTGGCGCCCGCCCTGTGGAACGCCCTCTCACCAGATGTCAAAGAGAAAAATAACTACCAAACTTTTAGAAGACATCTGAAGGCAGCCCTGTTTAGGGAAGCTTTTAATGTTTAATAGGTTATTGTATTTTAGTGTTCTGTTGGAAGCTTCCCAGAGTGGCTGAGGAAACCCAGCCAGATGGGTGGGGTATAAATAAATTATTATAGCCAGATGGGCGAGGTATAAATAAGTTATTATTATTATTATTATTATTATTATTATTATTATTATTATTATTATTATTACAATACAATACAATACAATAAGCTAGATGGTTGGGGACCCAAAGCTGTGTTGTGAGACAATCTTGGGTTGGGTCACACCAAGAGCACAACTGTTCCTTTTCTTTTAAGTCCCTTAGTGTTTTTTTTAAGAATATGGGAAACATAGGATACAGTGGGAAGATGGTAGGAAATGAAGGAGAAAGGGAATGGAAAAGGCAGCAGAAAGTTGGGCTTCTATAATAACAACTGAAAACTAGGTAACAAGTAGCAGGTTGGGGTGAAGGATGGACTCCACATCTGAAAAGACTAAAAGGCTACTTTCTGGTACAGTGGATATTACGCCGGACGTCAGTTTTTGAGACCTGGGTTTAAATGTCTGCTAAGCCATTTGTCTAATCAGCTCACTGAATGGCTTGGCCCAGTCACAATCTAGCTCAGACAGCTTAGTTGGTTAGACCATGGTGCTGATAAGCACCAAGGTTGCAAGTTCAATTCCCGGAAGGGACAGCTGCATATGCCAGCATTGCAGGGGGTTGGAATAGATCATGGGTAGGCAAACTAAGGCCCACGGGCTGGATCCGGCCCAATTGCCTTCTAAATCCAGACTGCAGACTGTCTGGGAATCAGCGTGTTTTTACATGAATAGAATGTGTCCTTTTCTTTAAAATGCATCTCTGGGTTATTCTTGGGACCTCCCTGGTGTTTTTACATGAGTAGGTGTGCTTTCATTTAAAATGCATCTCTGGGTTATTTGTGGGGCATAGAAATTCATTCATCCCCCCCCCCCAAAAATAGTCCAGCCCCCCACAAGGTCTGAGGGACAGTGGACCGGCCCTCTGCTGAAAAAGTTTTCTGACCCCTGGACTAGATGATCCACAAAGTCCCTCACAATTCTATTATTCTAACCTATGTCACAGGCTTTTGTGAGGGTATAATGTAAGCCACCCTGATCTTCTTCTCAAAATGATGGATAATAAATAATGGTATAAAAATAGTGTCATCTCATGGTGGAGTACACCTTGATCATCAAAGCGATAAAGGACTCCTAAACACTCCTTGGAGAGCTTCGGATGTGTGGAGCGTGCCATGAATACAATAAGCAAGCACGATTACTTTTTGTAGTGAAAGAATAACTCCATAGTAACTCCATAGCACTGTAGAATGCAATCAGATTTCTTAACAAACTCAGATTGTCATGCCTTCTGGTGTCATCGTTCCATGACATGACCATAAATTCAAAGATGGAACATCACAAGGTCCTGAAATGCAGGTTCGTTAATGCACCTGTTGGTTGAATATCTGCAAAGCAACAGCCATGGCTGCTGGGAATTGTGAAATGCAAGGAATTAAATGAATGGATGGAATGTGGCTTGGATAACAAGACTGACTGAATCGGAGCAAAGGTTTGATAACTCTGTTGCCCCTAATCCTGACGCATTTTTGTCTCGGAGACTGCTGAGGAAGGAGGTCCCAAGCTTCTTCTCTTACACCTCTATTTCCTGGGCTCTTTGCAGCTTCACATATGGGAATGTACCTTGGCGGAACTTCCTTGCAGGTTCTACAACAGCGGTTCTCAACCTTGCTAGCTAGGGGTGATGGGAGTTGTAGTTCAACAACATCTGGGGACCCACAGGTTGAGAACTGCTGTTCTACAAGGAGAAAAGATGCTCCCCTCCCTGATCATTGTTGCCCTGGACTTGTGTAGTAAGCAGAAGAGCCTCGGCCTTCCATCTCAGTTCATTGGCAATTTGGCTAGCAGAGACTGTTGGGATTCACAGAATGCTGTGTGAGATAGTAAGTCTGCAGGCTTGAGTTTGCTGGCTGATGCAACTGGCTGATGCAATCAGCCTGCAATACTTTCTGTGGAAGTGCTGGGTCAGATTGACTCAGCAGTAATGTGCTGTCAGTTGATTGGCTGTCATCGGTTTAAAAGGGAAACCTGTCCAGCAGTAAGTGGGTGGCGTAGAGGAGTGTGGTTAGAGAGAGAGAGAGTTAGAGATCTTCCTATTTGCCTTAAGGTGCAGCCAGGTACTTTGTTTGACTGTATGAACTGCTCGTGTATTATAGCCTGTAGATATTTGTATACAGTGGTGCCTCGCAAGACGAAATTAATTCGTTCTGCGAGTTTCTTCGTCTTGCAGATTTTTCGTCTTGCGAAGCACGGCTATTAACGGTATTAGCGGTTTTAAGAAAAAGGAAACAAACTCGCAAGAACTCGCAAGACGTTTTCGTCTTGCGCAGCAAGCCCATAGGGAAATTTGTCTTGCAAAGCAACTCAAAAAACGAAAAACTCTTTCGTCTTGCGAGGCATTCGTCTTGCGAGGCATTCATCTTGCAAGGTACCACTGTATATAGGTAAAGGTAAAGGGACCCCTGACCATTAGGTCCAGTTGTGGCCGACTCTGGGGTTGTGGCGCTCATCTCGCTTTATTGGCCGAGGAAGCCGGCGTACAGCTTCCGGGTCATGTGGCCAGCATGACTAAGCCGCTTTTGGCGAACCAGAGCAGTGCACGGAAATGCCGTTTACCTTCCCGCTGGAGCAGTACCTATTTATCTACTTGCATTTTGACTTGCTTTCGAACTGCTAGGTTGGCAGGACCTGGGACCGAACAACAGGAGCTCACCCCGTCTCGGGGATTCGAACCGCCGACCTTCTGATCGGCAAGCCCTAGGCTCTGACTTGTATATATAGCTCACAATAAATATACTGCACTGAAGAACCTGGAACTCTGAGCATTCCTGCTAAAGCCCAGCGGAGAATTCACGACAGAGACTCCTCCTATTGTTCCATTTCCCAAAAAGCTTTTCTTCAGATATTGCAATTACTGTAAATTATTATGAGGCGTACCAGATGAGACATTTGTTATCCTTTATCCGGGACAGGCAGGAAGGTCAGTGGGTCTAGTTGACTTAAAGGTTTCCAGCTCCTAGACCGTCCATATGTTGAAAAAGTATATTAAATCTAGTTTAACTCACCAACACACTATCATACAGGCAGACTTTCAGGTGTGGAAAAGGCAAAAGGGAAGCATTAGTATCGAGACTCACACCACTTATTTCCCTGCAGAGTCAGCCAAAGTCTTACAATAAAGTTAGGCTGTCCTACTTTTAAGCAACATCATCTGTTTTGACTGTGACATTTCTACACTGCGGCACAACCTCTGTGGTGTGATATGCGGCAAATAAAGCTGAAAGACATGGATGAAAACATGGGAAACGTTTTCATACAAATCCACCTCTACTAGTATTTTAGAATTAATGTTGAAAACCATGCAAAAATGATACCTTAACCCCAGTAAAATTATTATGTATTCATAGGGATGTTCAGGTAACCTGATGAATGGGATAGAGGTATCAATAGACATATCTGGTGGATGTGTCCCAAGTTGTCAGTGTTCTGGGATCATATATTTGGAGAAATAATCAAAATCACCCACCGATCTGTTTAAGAAGACTCCTGGATTTGCTTTGCTATATTTGTTAATGAATGATAATATTGAGCTGACCGATAAAGCTTCGATTAGTTATCTATTCATAGTAGCATGGATCACAGTAGCCACATTTCAGAAGGTTCTTAAAGCAGTTAATCTGATATTATGGTACAAGAGGGCATGGCAGACAGCTTTAATAGAAATACCGTATTTTTCGCTCTATAACACGCACCTGACCATAACACGCACATAGTTTTTAGAGGAGGAAAACAAGAAAAATATATTCTAAACGAAACAGTGGATGTATGATTTTTGTGGTCCATGCTCTGGCCACAGACATGTGATCTGACGGTGAGTTTGGGGTAGCCCAATGCAAAAATCCTGAGGATCCATGTGGATCCATGCTTTGTAACCACGTTTTTGCGCCATTGCGGTCCCATGAAACAGTGGGTGTGCGTGTTTTTTGGTGCAGGCTGTAGCCGTGGATATGCTATGTGATCTGATGGTGAATTTGGGGTGACCTAGTGCAAAAATCCTGAGGATCCATGTGGATCCGTGCTTTGTAACCATGTTTTAAGTGGGGAGGGAAGGAAAAGAACTCAAGGGACAAGGAGCACGCATGGGGGGTTGGAGAAGGATGCTGCTAATAGCAGGAGAGGCTCCTCTCCGGCTTTGCTCCTTTAGAACAAGCAGGCTCTTCGTCTCTCCCTCCTTCCCGGCAAGGAAACCATGATAGTAACCACTCTGAGACAAATCAAGAAAAATTGCGACCAACACTCTCCCCCAACAAGCGCAGTGAGGTCAAAACACACACACACACACACACACACAGAGAGAGAGAGAACTGGCCCTAAAGTCGCAGGGCGCTGGAAGTCGCAGGGGCGCTGGGGGAGTGAACAGGAAGCAAGAGGAGAAGGAGCCCTCACACACAGAGAGACACACAGAGTGTCAATTCTAAAGTCGCAGGGGCGCAGGGAGAGTGAACAGAA
>JAXCMG010000054.1:2427763-2453575 GCA_034642415.1 Podarcis siculus | reverse complement strand
AAGTCGCAGGGGCGCAGGGAGAGTGAACAGAAGCAAGAGAAGGAGAACGATAGCTCAAGCACACACACACACAGCCCCTACAGTGGCTAATCCAAAATCGGGCAGCAAAAAACTGCAGGCAGGGACAGAGAGCACCGCTCTGCTTCTCTCCCTCCTCCCGGCTAGGCTGGCTGAAAAGCTTTGCTGCTACTTAGCAGCTCAGTGGGGAGGGGAGAGGGACATAGAGGACGGGGTTGTTTTAACACAGCCAACTCTCGCTCTGCTTCTCTCCCTTCTCCCCGGCTCCGCTAGCTGACAGGAGCCGCTTACACCCGCTTTGCTGTTTTAAAGCGAGCCACGGACTGCTCACAACTGCAGCAGATTCCCCGCCATCTGTAGGCATTCGCTCCATAACACGCACAGACATTTCCCCTTACTTTCTAGGAGGAAAAATCTGCGTGTAATGGAGCGAAATTTACGGTACTTTCCTGTAAACTGTGTTTAGCCAAAGGAAATAAACACAGAGACACATATGTTACCTATCCAAATGTTTCAGAAACAAAAGGGAAGTCCCTCAGGTATACTCCCAATTTATGGTTGTTATGAAACTTCTTTTTTTTCTGAAGCTTTTTTTTTGTTTTGTTTCTGTGCTGGAAGTGACTTCTGCATGGACCAGAATTGGATGTCTCTTTCTGTACCGTTCTTGGTAGTTTTGATTTGAATTTTGCACCGTCTTGCTTTTCTTCTATATATGGCTAAACACATGTTTCCGAAACCTATGAAAAATAATAACAATTAATTATATATATTTTAAAAGATGTTAGAATTATAGTAATTTTTATCACAAATCCAAGCTTCAGCATAACACAACTATCCTCAAGCGGCTATTCTCCAAGCAGTTCAGGGAGGCTGCAGGATACCCTTCTAAATTTTCCACAGTAGCGTTCTGGAGAATGGTGGAAAATTAGAGCAGATGTTAGACCAAGCCAACAAGTTTTTACAGGCCAGATTTGTTTTTCAAAATGAAAACGGCCCAGAGCAGGAACCAGCAGGAATATTAGATGTATAAAAGGTAAAGGTAAAGGTACCCCTGCCCGTACGGGCCAGTCGTGTCCGACTCTAGGGTTGTGCGCCCATCTCACTTAAGAGACGAAGCTGCTCTGGCGAGCCGGCACCAGAGCAGCACACGGAAACGCCGTTTACCTTCCCACCTATTTATCTACTTGCACTTAATTGTGCTTTCGAACTGCTAGGTGGGCAGGAGCAGGGAACGAGCAACGGGAGCTCACCCCGCCGCGGGGATTCGAACCGCCGACCATACGATCGGCAAGTCCTAGGCGCTGAGGTTTTACCCACAGCGCCACCCGCGTCCAAACTCTGTTTGACAGGGGAGGGACTTCCTGTGGTGTCATAGTGATGCAGCCATCATGGGGTGGGACTTCCTGTGATGTCACATGATGTCAGCTGTCAAGCAGAGTTTGATATGTGGTGTACACCTCATATCAGGTTCTGGTTTGTGAGCCAAATCAGGACTTTGTTGTACTTTGCTCATAATCAGTTCACCATTGTGAATGAACATCATTTGTGAACGCATAAGCATGCTCAGAGAAATAGGGCAGCCCTGGTGTCTTAGGGCTGTTGTTTCCCCCCATGGGTTTAACCCAAAGTTTGGGAAGCACTGCTTTAATATAATAATATTGGTCAAGTTGGGGTGTTGTCCAGAGAAACATGCCCCGGAGAGTTTATGCACAAAACATTGTATACAGTGGTACCTTGGGTTACATACGCTTCAGGTTACAGACTCCGCTAACCCAGAAATAGTACCTCGGGTTAAAAACTTTGCTTCAGGATGAGAACAGAAATCGTGCTCCGGCAGTGTGGCGGCAGCAGGAGGCCCTATTAGCTAAAGTGGTGCTTCAGGTTAAGAACAGTTTCAGGTTAAGAATGGACCTCCGGAATGAATTAAGTACTTAACCTGAGGTACCACTGTACAGAGGAACAAACCTTTGTGCAGTTTGTTTCACACAGCCTTTCTGCCATAGCAGCTTTTACTCATCTTCAACAAAACTTGACACGCTATGCAGAAATTGCAGGACTGGAAGAAGTGGAGTCTAACCTGTAGAATTGTCACATTATAATCCCTTTGACTCTGCCGAGTCCTGACTTCCCGACCGACCGCTGGTATATACATCACATACTTTTTGAGTATATTATTGTCATAACTTTACTGTTTTACATTGGAGGTGTTATTCCAGTCCTGCTAGTGTCTTAATATCTTTGTTGTTCTCCTTTATATATTCAATAAATTTATTCCAATTGTTATTGTATCTCTGGTCCTCTTGTATACCTCACCTATATTTTAAATTAACCATGGTTTATCCTTATGTCAATGCTTGAAATCATCGTTCATTTTTGTTAACTGTGATTTAGGACAGCTTTCCCCCAACCTGGTGCCCTCCAGATTTTTTGATTTATTTATTTTTTGGCTCCAGCTCCCATCAGCCTTAGCCATGCCGCTGGGGCTGATGGAGTCAGAATCCAACAACTTCTGGAGAGCACCAGGTTGGCAAAGGCAGGTGTAAGGAGACAAACCAATATTGTATGGCATGGTTTCAAATGGAGTGGTTACCTGCATAGCTGTCAACTTACAGATTTGAAAATAAGGGACCAGCAGCCTTGAAAATAAGGGACCAGCAGCCAAAATAAGGGACCTGCAGCGTCACCTGTTCCAGGCACTCTAGTCTTCCTGTTCTCCTGCAGTCTGGTCAAACTCATGCTGGTAGCTTCGAGAACACTGTCCAACCAACTTTGTAACCAGAGGTTCAACTGAATAGAATCTGAATCACATGCACCACAATGCCTATGCAGCCTCAACTTAAGATGGCTCCCCGGCCTGGCTTTGCACTGCAAAGTTTGCAGCAGCATGTGCAACAAAATGGTGTCCAGCATTCAAAAAACCCCTCAGCTTGCATTAACTAGCCACACACAAGGCATGCAAGCTCCACCCCCCAGTCGTTCTTAGACTTCTTATTGGGTGAGCAACACAGCCAAGCAACACAGGGCCGGCAGGGAGGGAGGGAGAGGAGCTGCTTCCTTTGAAATTTAAGGGACATCATTTAAGGGACATTTAAGGGACATCCATCAATAAGGGACAGCAGCGGGACATGGCGCTGGAATAAGGGACTGTCCCTTCAAATAAGGGACACTTGACAGCTATGGGTTACCTGGGAATCACATGCATTCTGTCGAGTGTCCCATGGCAAGTTATAAATTTAGGAAACATGCTCTGTGGAGGACTGCCCTTGACGTTGACTCAATGTATTGGTCATGACTTATCAAGTCCTGAATGACCTGGGACTTTAAAAGCTTGAATGCCTCTCTAAATATAGTCCTGCCTGGGTGTGTTAAGATCAGCTAGGGAGGCTCAGTCTTGCATTCTGACATCGGGTGTCAAACATCATGCAGTGATCTGAGAGGGTCTTCTCCATGATATCCGAGTTGTGAAACTCCTCTGCAGTCTGTCAACTCTCTCTCTCTCTTTCCCATTTACATGCCAGGAGAAAGCATGACTAAATCACTCCGGCCTTTGGAAAGTTTTAATGTTCAGCTAGAATTTGTAGGCATTTGCATTTTGATGATTGATTGAAATATAAATTTTATTCTGCACTTAACGTGTTGTAGATTGGCGTTTCGAAGTGTAATTTCACTGTTCTTTGTCCTGAGATCTTTGCAGGGGAAGGTGGTCTATTAATATGTCAATAAATAAATAACATCTGGGTTCAGCCATAACAAGTAACTGCCATTAACTTAAAATGGAAGCAAAAGCTTGTGTCATTGTGGCCCTGGTGAGGGGCGGGGAGGGAAGTAGTGATCAAGAGCCCAAATTTTATTCACATTAATAAGGCAATTGGCTCAGTTTAGATAGCACGTCCACCCACAGTTGAGAATGCTGAATTGACAGGTCATGCTTTGAGATCAGCCAGCAAACCAGAACCAGAAATGACGGCTACAAAAAGGTTTTCAAACCATGGTGTGTGCTAACGTATGGTTTTCATTGCGTCTGAGTTGACAAACCATAGTTGTAGCTGTACCGCTGGAGGCTGCTGCTGCCTCGTAAAAAAATGGGAGTGATAAGGAGATGGAAAGTGAAAGCAGATGTGGGTTCTGAGCTATTTCAGTTAATGATTATTCCTTTCCAGTATACTTTGGGGGTGCAAAATATTTTAACATTCCTTTATGTTGTCACCCCAACAATATTCCCATTGGTAAATTGGAGAAATGAGTTGGAGAGACTTGTGCACCCTATTGATGGCATGCATCGCAGTTCAGATATACCGTATTTTTCGCTCTATAAGACACACTTTTCCCCTCCTAAAAAGTAAGGGGAAATGTGTGTGCATCTTATGGAGCGAATGCAGGCTCCATGGCTTCAGCGAAAGCTGTGCTCCGGAGGCTTTGTGTTGCTTTCGCTGAAGCCAGGAGAGCCAGAGGGGTCGGTGAGCACTGATCCCTCTTGCTCTCCTGGCTTCGCTTCGCTGGAGAGGTGCTGCACAGCTTTCCCTCTCTGCGCAGCGCCCCTTCAGCGAAGCGGGAGGAGAAATGGAAGGGGCTCCATTTCTCCTGCCACTTCGCTGAAGGGGCGCTGTGCAGAGAGGGAGAGATTTTTTTTCTTTTCTTGTTCTCCTCCTCTAAAACTAGGTACGTCTTATGGAGCGAAAAATACAGTAGCTATCTTGGGCCCAAGTCCTAAGATGGTCCAGAATGAACAATGGCTGCTTTCACTTCATCCAATATTATTCTTGATTCTTTTTCTTATTTTTTATGGATACAGAATGTCTTTGGATACTGTAGGATACAGAACGTCTTTTTCTGTTGCCCCTTGTTATGTACAAATTGACGGCATCTCTTCTGGACTGCAGAAAGAATGACAAAACAAGCCCTCTTTTGTTCTATGTATATATTTAATGTTAATAATAGTGGTAAGATTAATGTGGGTTCCCCTTGAGCCTCAGCGTTTTTTCTTTGTTGATTTTGGCATGCTAGTGCATCAGTTGTTCTCTGATTATCATTTTGAGAAACATTGTCAGTAACTGGGCTGAATAATTGATCGTCATCTCTAATTATCCTGTTCTCCACAGGTGCCTGGAAAAACTCCAGATGGGACTTCGCACCACCTCCAGTTTGAGGGAAGAGAAAGACAATATGCCTCCTTACCCAGGTAATTTCTGTTTTAGATTTACATACTCTCACTCTCTTGTATATACGTACATGTATAGGCACACACAGGCACACTGCTTCCGCAAGCGGGTTTTCTGCTATTGTCGCGCTGTTTAGCGAAATCTGCATCAAACAGACATCTGGCAACGAAATGAGAGATTATGCTGCAATTTTGTCGTGCTGCCCTTCTGCCGATGATTTAGTGCCATCTTTATAGCTGTGTTAATAATTTAGCCAGCCAATTTGGAGGGAGGGGGGGAGGAAGAGTAAAGTCTCTCTCAATGAACATGTCAGCAAGAGTCATGATCTGCCGAAGAAGAATATGACATAGAGGGAGCTTGTTCCACAAGAGTTATAGTAGGTCTTAGCAGAGCCTGAGACAGAATTTACAATGAAAAAAAATCATAGCTAGCAATGACAGAATTGTGCTGTGAAAAGTTCAGCAGTGCAGCAGTTTGTGGCTTCAGAGGTGAGTGAAAAGGACTTGGTTTCTAGTTTCTTTCTCCCAATACACTAAGGGTGCAATCCTTTACACACTTACCTGGGAATAAGTCCCACAGAACTTAATAGGACAAACTTCTGAGCACAGGATTGTGCTGTAACTCTGCTCTATGACTAAAGAACATTGGAAGTGAGGGGAATTGTTAGAACTTCTCTTGATTATGGGGTGTGTGTAGTAAACCTGTGGTCTTCAGGTGAAGGGCAGTATAGAAATTTAATTAAGAAGAAGAGATGCATTCCTAAGCCAAACTCTGCTCCTTTGTTTTTAGAAGGTTACACAACCACTCCGTTCCTTCTCAGATTTGCAAAATCAGAACCAAAGATGCCCAAGGCACAGTGTGTGTTACTCATCACCAGGCACCTGTTGGGTAGTACCTGCGACTTTCACACCTGTGGGGTTGCTTCTCCTTTCCCTGCGTACGCCCTGGAGAGCTACATAACCGTGAAAATCAGGTTTGACCAGAGATCACAGTGACACACACCACATTGATGTGTGTGTCCTTTAAGCAGTAACAGCTCCACAGTACATCCTCCAAGTATCTGTAAACTTCCTGTGTAGTTAACTCCACATCCATGGTCATGCGGAGAGCAAGTCAGCAGCCATTTGTTCTCCTCACCTCCCCATCCCTGCTACTGGTTTCTTGAGCTCACTGTGGCAAGGCAGGGCCTGGTGAGCAGAGTTCGGCCGAGCCCAGGTCAAATTCCAGGAAGACAGGTCCACGAACATGAATACGGATGGTGAGTTCAGGTTCCAGGATGGCTGGCAAGGGGCAGGTTCCACAAACAAGGTAACAAGTGGAGGTCAGGTCTCGGAAAAGGACAAGCAAGGATGTGGTTAGCACCACGGACAGCTCCCAGTGGGCCTTACTTGAATGCTGCTTAACAGCTAGTAATCCCTGAGGGAACCTTGAGTAGGTTTCCAGTTTCCTCTAGGTAGCCAGTGGCATCCCGTGATAAATGAGGTCCCCGCCTTAAAAGGGACCTCCTTCCTTCAGGAGCTTTTGCTTGTGACGATACAGAAGTGACCGCAGCTTTGGAAGCAGAGTGTGGAGGCAGTAATGTTTTCTCTTCAGACTGTATCACATGCTTTGAAATTCTAGCCACTTGATGAGCAAACAATGGTTTGTCTGAGTCAGGGGAAAAGAAATACTTCCATTTGACGTGTAACAACCCTCTCCTCAGGGAGGCCTGGCACCAACTTGGTCATCATTTTGGAACCAAGAAAATACCTTTTCCTTCTCCCAGGCATTTAGGATTGGATGTTTTTATTTCGATTATGGTTTCAATATGTATTTTGATTGTGGTATTTTTCTTCCGGTTGTAAATCACTTTGGGACATATTGGTAGTGGAAAGCGATAAATATCCTTAAACATGACTCAGTCAGTGAAGCATGAGACTCTTAATCTCAGGGACATGGGTTTGAGCCCCAGGTTGGGCAAAAGATTCCTGTATTTAAGCCCTAAATGGCCTCGGTCCAGTATACCTGAAGGAGCATCTCCACCTCCATCATTCTGCCCAGAGACTGAGGTCCAGCGCCGAGGGCCTTCTGGCGGTTCCTTCACTGTGAGAAGCAAAGCTACAGGGAACCAGGCAGAGGGCCTTCTCGGTAGTGGCACCCACCCTGTGGAACGCCCTCCCACCAGATGTCAAAGAGAACAACAACTACCAGACTTTTAGAAGGCATCTAAAGGCAGCCCTGTTTAGGGAAGCTTTTAATGTTTAACAGGTTATTGTATTTTAGTGTTTTGTTGGAAGCCGCCCAGAGTGGCTGGGGGGACCCAGCCAGATGCGTGGGGTATAAATGATAAATTATTATTATTATTATTATTATTATTATTATTATTATTATTATTGCAGGAGGTTGGCCTATATGGTCCTTGTTGTCCCTTCCAACTCTACAAATCTTTGATTCTATTATTCTGTTTGATGGGCACCTGTCATGGATGCTTGAGTTGTGATTCCTGCATTGCAGGGGGGTGAACTAAATGACTCTTGACTTCCCTGACAGCTCTACAGTTCAATGATTCTATGTAACTGGTGCCTTTCTCTTAGTACACGGACAGCCAGCATGGTGCCTGCCAGATGTTATTGGACTACAACTCCCATCATCCCTGACAATTCGCTAAACTGGCTGGGGCTACAATTGGAGTTGTGGCCCATATCTACATGACACCACGTCGGCTATCCCTGTCTTAGTACTTCAGAAGTTCAGGATCCTTCTCACCTTGAGAAGGATTGGTTCTGGTTGAAGATGCTTTGCTGGCTCCCTTGAGCAGTCCTACCAAACTGTTCAAAGATCTGGCGTCTGCTAAATGGCAGTGTGCCTCCACACTTCTCCCTATTTTCCTGGCCGCCCCTGTTTTTACTCAAGGAATCCTGTCAGTATATTCAGTATATTTTTACAAGAAAGTGTTGCGCTCTTCAGAGATTGGGTGTTACTCAACTGTGCTTTGCTCAGAGTGGGCGCACTAAAATCAATGGCTCTAATGGAGCAATTTTCATCCATTTTAGTGGGTCTACTTTGAATAAAACTTAGTTGAATGCCACTCACTGTTTATGCCATGCTTTCACTGATGCGGTATAACAGGGCAGGATCCCAATAAAGGGAATTGGCATCTTAATTTTACTCCCCCTAGTATTATGAATAGTGTGCAATCTGGGACATGAGCACCTTTCAGAAGTGATGCAAAAATGCTCTAAATCTAAGAGGTAGCCATCTATGTACAGCATTATTTTAGTTCTGTTTTGCATTATGTTTCCTAAAGGCTGTGGCTTATATTAAACAGTATTAAGAATATCAGACTGGATTTATTGGGTCTCTCCTGTAAGAGAAGTTTTCCCAGGCTTTAACTTTCTTTGACTATACACTAAGAACTGTTAATAATGTTCTCCAGTTTAAAGGGGATTTTTACATTTCAGACTATCTCTTTAATTCACATCTGTGACTAATATGGACCATAATTTGCTAACTTAGTATCAGAGGAGCTATCTTCCTTAAAAGTTTAGTTTGGCTCCCCACTGTTTTCCTGCATGCCTCAGGTAATGAGATATTTTCAAGATCCGTTTTTAATCTTCAGAAATTCTTCTCCGCTACTGTCCATTTGCGTTGCGAGTCCCACTGCAGGTTATATATTGCAGAAAGTTACTAAAGTTTCCATAAAGGAGCAGCTTAAAAGGCTGAGGCAAACATACCCCTCCGCCCAGGTCTGTCCTTCCGTCCTTTGATTGCATCCTTCCACTCATTTCCTCTCACTAACAGATCTATTCCATTCCTTCTGCGCCTTCAAGTCATTTCTAGGCCTGCAGCCACGGCTGTCTTCCATCTCATCTCCGAATCCCCTCTATTTCTTTTACATCTGCTCTGTAATAGATCATCAGAACTGAATATAGTACCCAGCTGTGCATGTACTATTGATTTATATTACATAGGAGCTTTTTCAATATCATTTTCCATTCAGTTCTCCTCCACCTCAACATCTTGTTTACTACTTTGACTGCAGCTTCTGCAGATTTACATTGTTCACACGAACACAAAGATCTCTTTTCCTGATCGATTCTAAACCTAAATCAAGCCATTAATCTTACTCTCTGCTTTTCCAAACTTCAGTTTTTATCTCTGTTCTGGATATGTATTTGGAAAGGGTTTAAGAAGCAATCAAGATGTTCCATAGCTTTTGCGTTTCTGAGGGTAGAAGGGGTTTCATTTCTGCACAGTCAGCTGGAAGATTAGAGGCTGGGGCATTTGTGGCAGCCTCTAGTTTAAGTAAAAATATCTGGAATGCCATCCTTTAAATAACATAAGCAAATTTAGATTATTATTTCTGAATATTGATATTTCAGCTGGTACAAGATGTGAGGTTTTTTATTTGATTTGATTTTTATTTGAGAATTGTGTGACAACAGGCAAATATTTCAGAATAAATGCAGAGCAGTTGAGTTACTGGACGCGGGTGGCGCTGTGGGTTAAACCACAGAGCCTAGGACTTGCCGATCAGAAGGTCGGCGGTTCGAATCCCCGCGATGGGATGAGCTCCTGTTGCTCGGTCCCAGCTTCTGCCAACCTAGCAGTTTGAAAGCACATCAAAGTGCAAGTAGATAAATAGGTACCGCTCTGGTGGGAAGGTAAATGGCGTTTCCGTGTGCTTTAGTTGAGTTTCTCCTGCTCCTCCCTTGAAATGGCTTAGCAAATAAGGGGAGGAGAGGGGGGAAAGGCATGTTGCGTGAGGAAGAAGCCTCGTTCTAATCATACATTCCCCAGTTAGCACTACCTTGAATTCCACCCCAATGCTTTGCTTTAGATTTACCTGCCAGAGACGGGAAGAGGCTGAGCCTCACTTGTCCACTCACCAGGAATACTTGGCAGGCACCAGTTGAGAGTGAATCGGACAGTGTTGGGCTTTGGCTTGATACCGATGACCCTCAAATCTGAATATCAATTACTCGGTTTGGTGGGGCTCTGCAAACTTAGGTTATTTGCTGAAAAACACTGCTATTGGACCATTGGCTAACCTTGGCAACAACTTGGAGTGAATCAGACAATGTTGGGTTTGGGGGTGATACCTATGACCTTCAGCTTCAGTTTAAATTACAGTGGTACCTCTGGTTACGTACTTAATTCGTTCTGGAGGTCCGTTCCTAACCTGAAACTGTTCTTAACCTGAGGTACCACTTTAGCTAATGGGGCCTGCTGCGCTGCCGGAGCACGATTTCTGTTCTCACCCTGAAGCAAAGTTCTTAACCTGAGGTTCTTAACCTTCTAGGTTAGCGGAGTCTGTAACCTGAAGCGTATGTAACCTGAAGCGTATGTAACCCGAGGTACCACTGTACTCAGTTGGGGGGGCTGAAAATTGTGGAGTTTTCGCTGCCGAACTTTGGCACTGGTTTGAAGTGATTTGGACACTGTTGGGTTTTGGGGTGCTAACTTCGAACCCTAGTTTGATGGATCAATTTCTGTTTCGGGGAGCTGCAAAATGACTGCAATACTTTGGCACGAGTTCAGAGGGAATCCCAGATTTTGCCATTCATTAGCATCCAGGGACTGTCAGGAATGCAGGTTCATCCACAGGTCAGGAAAAGAAGACATGAATGGCAATCGGCTTTTGTTCACAATACAGTGGTACCTTGGGTTACATACGCTTCAGGTTACAGACTCCGCTAACTCAGAAATATTACCTCGGGTTAAGAACTTTGCTTCAGGTTGAGAACAGAAATCATGCTCCGGCAGCGTGGCAGCAGCAGGAGGCCCCATTAGCTAAAGTGGTGCTTCAGGCTAAGTACAGTTTCAGGTTAAGTACGGACCTCCGGAACGAATTAAGTACTTAACCCGAGGTACCACTGTAGTAAAAACACAACGGAGTTCATCTAGGTCTGCCCTAGTTGAAGATGTTGCTGGAGTGGGCATTTGGTCCCTGTGTCCAGCTCTAGCCCTCTCCTTCTGGACTCCTCCCAAGCAGCCATAGACTCTGTCAAGGGAGAGGGATCCCCCCAGTGCTGGATTTATGTATAAGCCAAACAAGCTATAGCTTAGGGCCCCACTCTCTTGAGGGCCCACCAAAAAATTAAAGAAAAAAACCTGTATTAATTGTATTTCAGTTCAACAATTACTTTGATAAAATACATAGTTATGGGCAAATGGCTTTAGATACCTATTAGGTCCATAAATTAGGGACGTGGGTGGTGCTGTGGGTTAAACCACAGAGCCTAGGACTTGCCGATCAGAAGGTCGGTGGTTCAAATCCCCACGACGAGGTGAGCTCCCGTTGCTCGGCCCCTGCTTCTGCCAACCTAGCAGTTTGAAAGCACATCAAAGTGCAAGTAGATAAATAGGTACCGCTCTGGCGGGAAGGTAAATGGCGTTTCCGTGTGCTGCTCTGGTTCGCCAGAAGCGGCTTATGCTGGCCACATGACCCGGAAGCTGTACGCCAGCTCCCTCGGCCAATAAAGCGATATGAGCGCCGCAACCCCAGAGTCGGTCACGACTGGACCTAATGGTCAGGGGTCCCTTTACCTTTACCTATGTCCATAAATTACCACATAGCATATATTCAACACAAAAAAACAGCAACAATTTGTTGTTGACAAAGGAGAGCTGGACATATAAAGGGCCCCATTACCTTCAGTAGCTTAGGGCCTCATCAGACCTAAATCTGGCCCTGGATCCTCCTCTAGGCAATGTGCAAAGCTCTTCATGATCTGGGTGTCAGTGGAGGAGGAGAGCCAGCTGAAGAGGGGCTGAAGCAGTTGCTGGCTCCCCTCTGCCAAAATATGCACTCAACTCTGACCATTGGCATTCAGCCCTGTCCTGCTACTCTCACCTCCCAACTTTTCCCTTCCACAGACTGGTCCTCTGTGTCCCACCACCACTGACCTGGGTCTTAGTCCTCTGTGAGACTTAGCCCACAGCGCCCATGACTCTTTGCCTTCCAGCCTGTCGCTGACACATAGCCTGATGAAGGATTATCCTTAGCTAAGAAAGGGGCTGGTGGAGATATGCAGTCATACCCTATTAAAGTGGGTGGGAATGTAGTGAAGCCAAAATCCACTGGCAGTGCCATTTGGACAGCCTGGTGTTATTTCTATGCAAAGATAACAAGTATACCAGATGCGCGCCGTGACAGTTTGCAGCACACTAATCAGCAAGATTGCTATCCCAGTTTAATACCAATGGTTGGGTGGCAGGGAGCAGGAAGGTGGGAGAAGCCTGCCTCTTCCTAAGCAAATAAACATGCTGGTTAATTCAGTTAGCTGTTTTGCTTTGGAGTCTGCTTTTGAGGTTCTGGTTGTTAAATAACGTTGACTTTTTAAATAAGCATCAGTATTAATGGAACATGAGTCCTGAGGTGGCATGGGTTCTCTGTTATTAAAAGCTGTAAAGGAAAATAACCAAGAGTCAATCAAATCAAACGTGTCTTTTTTATTTTATTTTTTAAAACCCTAATACTAATAAAAATTTACAGTCATAATTTGGCAACCTTGTATGGGAAACTTTCTGCTAAGTCAGACCTTCCCAAGGGCTCAGGAGTGATGGATACTTATTCTTATACCGGATTGTGTTATTTAATCTCCAGAAGGGAAGGAAAAGCGTAAAAGGCAAAGCCAAGGATTTGCAGGAAAGATAAGAGATCTTCACACTCGCTAGTTGCTATAGGGCTCTAAGGTGAATAGAGCAATGTTACTCAGCAATGTTAAAGCTTCTCACTTAGGAAGAAAATACCATGATTCTTGCCAGACATGCAGTGCTTTTTTGGCACCGTGAATTTGACCATAACCTCCTGGCAAATAGAAGGGGAAGAAATGGAGGCAGTGAGAGGTTTTACTTTCTTGGGCTCCATGATCACTGCAGATGTTGACAGCAGTCACGAAATTAAAAGACGCCTGTTCCTTGGGAGAAAAGCAATGACAAACCTAGACAGCATCTTAAAAAGCAGAGACATCACCTTGCCGACAAAGTGTCGTATAGTTAAAGCTCTGGTTTTCCCAGTAGTGATGTATGGAAATGAGAGCTGGACCATAAAGAAGGCTGATCGCCGAATAATTGATGCTTTTGAATTATGGTGCTGGAGGAGACTCTTGAGAGTCCCATGGACTGCAAGTAGATCAAACCTCTCCATTCTTAAGGAAATCAGCCCTGAGTGCTCACTGGAAGGACAGATTCTGAAGCTGAGACTCCAGTACTTTAGCCACTTCACAAGAAGAGAAGACTCCCTGGAAAAGACCCTGATGTTAGGAAAGATGGAGGGCACAAGGAGAAGGGGACGACAGGACGAGATGGTTGGATAGTGTTCTCGAAGCTACCAGCATGAGTTTGACTAAACTGCGGGAGGCAGTGGAAAACAGAAGTGCCTGGCGTGCTCTGGTCCATGGGGTCACGAAGAGTCGGACATGACTAAACGACTAAACAACAAAAACAACAAATGTTAATATACCTGAAAATCTGCCCCCTCCCCCCCAAGCCTCTAAACTGTTTTCTGGTTCCATCTGTGACATGTAAATACATTGAATGGTTTCCATTTAATGGACAATATCCATTGTTGCTCATACTCAAGAGTAGACCCATTGAAATCAATGGACTTCAGTTATTTAAGTTTTGATTTCACTGGGTGTACTTTGAGTATGACTGATGTTGAATATCACCCAGCCTTTATCTCTAGTTAAAATTAGCCTGCTTCCCGACTTTGGCTTGACTGCAGCCTCCTTCTATACAAGGGATAATTAGGAGCATTCCAAGTCAGAGAACTGTTGGTGCCTTTAGATGTGAAAAGTTTCTCCTTTTGGACCCAGAAATAGATTCTTAACCAGAAGTAGAGGTCAGTCACTGAGACCTTTAATGATCGGTATTAATATGATGTATCTCCAGCGCCTTGGCCACCTTTCTAGCAAGAAATGCTGATTCTTAAAAAATCAATGTTTCGATTCTTCTCAGCCCTTGTGTTGATTCAAGAACAACATTTTCTACCATAAAGGACACTGGAAAGACTAAAGGGTGAGATCTCGTTGTGCAAATAACTTATGGAGCAGTGAAGAAAATGGGTGAGAGGAATTACTATGACACTCCCATCTTCCCAGGCTCATTAAAGTTTAAGGTGGGCCTTATAAAGGACATCTAGACTTATCTCAGATAAATAGTTTGTCTTGCAGTAGCTCATGCCTTTGACATTCAGGACCTGCCATGGCTGCTTTAGTTTCCCCCGGCTACTAAATAAGTCAAGTCTAGTGAAATGTCCCAAGGGACCAGAGGCTTCCCTGCAGCATAATTTGTTACAGTAATTTAAGAGGAGCGAATCAAATAATAACTTGACAAAGAGGGGAGTCAACACTATTATACAACTGCTGTATTTGCATAAATTCGACATCCTTGCCAAACCTTGAAAGAATGCATTAATTCATGTCCATAATCACCCTGAGATTTCTTAGATTCATGTTCTTTCTTTTACACATTCACCCTTCCCATCCAGCCTCTCCCATGCCATTGTGCAAAATTAATCTGCTCAGTAGAAGGCATTTGTCTTCTGGAGTCACCTTACCATTTTGAATATTCCCCTTGAGGTTGAAGCAAGATGCAGAGTTTGCAATTACCTTTTTTTTCTCGCAAGGTTACGTGCAGATGTAAGCTTGCGATAACAGCCACCAGTCTGAGTGTTTCATTGCCATCGCCAAACTGACGGATCTGTTATATATCTTCCTTAGCAATTTTTTTGTTTGTTTGTTTGTTTGGCTTGATATATAACAGTGCAGTAAAGTTATATTTGCTCAGCTTCTTTTCACCCCAGTAAATGCTGGATCCCCAGTTTGAAAACGATGCTTATTGACTTTGTGGGCTGTATCAAACTAAGATTATGGTTACCAGATGTCCCCGCTTCCCAGGGACAGTCCCCGGATTTACAAATCTGTCCCCAGACAAAATCCGTCCCCGGAATGTCCCCGGATTTCTTTTAATGTCCCCGGATTTATATTTTAAGTGTTGTAGATTTATTAGTAGGGCATGAATGTTGCGCGATTGGTTCAACGGCACAAGACAAATCATATGGGGACATCCGGTGAGGCAAAATGGCGGGCACTACAGCAGTGAGCAACTCCTGAAGCCAGCCAGAGCCAACTGCATTACCAGGCTGGCTCCGGGCTGCTGAGACTGCTGCTACCGCTGCCGCTGCCAAAGGGGAACCGGGGACGCCCAGCACATCAGCTGGGGGGAACCGCTGACCCCCCCCATGGCCCATATTGTGCCGGGAGCGAGAGCACCCAGCCACCAGGCCAACTGCCCAGAGGCGCTCCAGGGCCAGTAAAACCCCGGAGCTGATGCAGGGAGAAGGAGGAGAGGAGAAGGAGAAGGAAGAGAGAGAAAGAGGAAGGAGAAAAAAGAGGGGGGCACCGTTGTTGTGTCGCTGCCGCCACCAAAGCTGAGGAAGAGAGAAAGGAGAGCACCGGGAGGGCAAGGACACGTGGCCAAGCCCAGGCCCGACCCAAGCCTACTCCACGGTGGATAGCGTTCCAAGAGATCAGGCCAGGGCTCAGAGGAAGGCCACATGAGAGACCACAGAAGAGAAGATATTACTTCTTAATTTTCTTAAAAAATATTTGTTTTAAAATAACTTTTTTTTTCTCTTTAAAAAAAAGTGTCCCCGGATTCTTTGGGGAAAAAATCTGGTAACCTTAAACTAAGTCGTTCTGCTAGTTCAAGTCCTTTGGGCTGTGTGGCAGAACTTCCTCTCCCTCTCTTCATGTGCCTCCCATATACCTCCTAAATGTGTTGTGGGTTTTCCCCTAGCCCTCCAGATCAGATTTAGGGGGAGGCAGAGGGGAAGTTGTGTTGCGCAGCCAAAAGTACTTGGCACCAGTGAAATTGTTTGGATCCCACCACTGAGCCTCGTGCTGACAGTCCAGATCCGAGTTTCTCTGTTTAATTGAAGGCAGATTCCTGTTAGAGTGACATCTAAGACACTTCTGACCAACATCTGGGCCAGGGCTAGCTGTGACTGGCTGAAGGGAATGCTTGCCAGACGTTTGCCCTCACCCTCTGCTTGTTGGGAAAGGGCTCAGTGGAAGAACTTGTGCTTTGCATGCAAAAACTCCCAGGTTCAGCCCCTGAAGTCTCTCGGTCGGACTGGAGAATGCTGCTATCAGAAACTCTGGAGAGGCAGTCCCAGCCAGTGAAGACGATACGGAGCTGTAACCTGACTTGATAAAAAGCAGCTTCCTATTATTTCCCTATACTCACATAATGGGGAACATCTGCAGTTCATGGGACTGAGCTGTCATCATTAAATCACATTCTTAACCAAGTCATTTCAACAGTGCTATGAGAAGGTGTTGCAGTCCAACCACAGCTTTCCATGTCATCGTTTTTCCACATAGGTCAAATTTACAAGCTCAAAGACAGTTTGGTTTTGCTTACACTAGGATGTTTCATTCATCATATTGGGCATACCACACTGTTTCTTTTGTGTGTGTGTGCCTTTTTTGTTGAACCTTTGTCTCTTAAACTGAGTGCAAGGGATGGAAGCCAACATCCGTATTATGTTCCATCTGCTTGCAAAAACTTGGTCCAGGATGGAAAGAACAGCAATTGCTGTTGAAAGGAATGTAAAGATCTAGGGCCAGAACTGTGGCAGAGTTGCTAAGCAAGCTAGAAGGAACTGGAAGCAATCTAGACCAGTTTTAGAGATGTGGTCATGGGTTAGGACACCAGAGGTGGCTGTTGCCCATTGGTGCTGGTGAAGGAGCCCAGCAGTAGGGATGAGCCAGAGAGACAACGCCAGACAGAGTCGACTTCTGCTGAGTTTTGCAAGGGCAACAGTGAGGCGGAGGAGGAACAAGCCGATAGCCAGAGCCACCCTATGGACTGGTTAGTAGGGTGAAATGCAGTCACCTCCAGATCAGTCATGGTTTGTGAGCTACCCCTGTTGTTGTTTAGTCGTTTAGTCGTGTCCAACTCCTTGTGACCCCATGGACCAGAGCACGCCAGGCACTCCTGCCCTCCACTGCCTCCCGCAGTTTGGTCAAACTCATGCTGGTAGCTTCGAGAACACTATCCAACCATCTTGTCCTCTGTCGTCCCCTTCTCCTTGTGCCCTCCATCTTTCCCAACATCAGGGTCTTTTCCAGTGAGTCTTCTCTTCTCATGAGGTGGCCAAAGTATTGGAGCCTCAGCTTCACAATCTGTCCTTCCAGTGAGCACTCAGGGCTGATTTCCTTAAGAATGGAGAGGTTTGATCTTCTTGCAGTCCATGGGACTCTCAAGAGTCTCCTCCAACACCATAATTCAAAAGCATCAATTCTTCGGCGATCAGCCTTCTTTATGGTCCAGCTCTCACTTCCATCCATCACTACTGGGAAAACCATAGCTTTAACTATACGGACCTTTGTTGGCAAGGTGATGTCTCTAGCCCTACCTAACCTCAAATTACTTTGAGATGAAGAAGGGAGGCTCTCCACTGTGGAGCAATTTGGTGCCCTCTGTGATGAGATGAAAGTTGCAAGCGAGCATTTAATACAAGTGGCTGAGCACAAAACTGACAGGAATGCCAGACCTATGTGAGGCCGAAAGACCCTCTGGGTTTCCTCATATGTGCACCCCTTTTCATAAGATCCATCTTGCACAGCTTCCCATTTTTCTCTCCACAAACTGGACCTGACATTAATTGTGTGAACCCATGCCTAAGTTTTAAAAAGTTTAAATGGCAGCTGCAGAGCTCGCCAGTCAGGATCAGGCCTGCAGCATACTGGGAGTGGGGTTTAACCCTTTCCCCACCATGGTCTAGGCAAAGAAATATCCCTCCCCTCCCCCCGCCCAAGAGCAAGATTTATTATTGGAATGAAATGCAGTTTTGAGAGTGGTGGTTTTCATTCTGACCACAAGGTGTGGGGAGGGTGGTTAAAAACTGCTGTCCGCTGTAGTCCCAGTCCTGACACCACCACTACCTGTCTGATTTTTAAAGTTTTAAAAACTGTTGCATTCACACAAGTAACTTCGTGTCTAGTTTGGTAACCACTGCTATGGGCTGTACTCTTCACAGCCTTTTAAACAGCATCCAGCTGTACCACAAGATGCTTTTGTAAGTACAGAAGTGGCCTGGATTTGTGACCAAACTCTCTGGCTTATCCTGTAAGGAAGTTCCCTTAGATCAAGGTATTCAGCTCAAACATAAAACAGGGAAAGATACTTCTTGAATACGGACGCCTCCATGCATAGATTGGCAGGTGTGTTTGCATCTGAAATCCGAAAGACTTTCTCTTTTAAGGTGAAGTAGAAATTTGATACAACCTACAAGAGCAAAAAAGGAAAAAGCTTGACGCCGATAATGGAAGGGGAATAATTTGTGCTTCCTTAATGTAAAGTGGAACAAAGCCTGTAATTAACAAGTTGCCGTTTTTTCTGAAAGCTGAATTGGGTCTTTTATACTGAAAGGCATTCTTTTTGAAGGAAGTCAAGGAGGTCACAAGGTCAAAGCATCAAGTCATGGAGTGCAGCTGTTCAACCAGATCTGTAATCTCCAAGGGAGTAACTAAAGAAATTTCAACTTGCGGGCGGGGCAGTGGTGTCCTGGTATCAATGAGGACATTTTCTTTTAAAAACTGAAACAAAACAAAGCTCCCTGAAACCGTTAAAACCAGTTGTTCCAGAATAATACTTTGGAGATGTAGACTAAGATCAGAAAGGGAGAAAGAGAGAGAGAGAGAGAGTTGGATTTTGTCCGTTGCTCTCTTAATGGCTCTCATAATGGGACGCGGGTGGCGCTGTGGGTTAAACCACAGAGCCTAGGACTTGCTGATCAGAAGGTTGGCGGTTTGAATCCCCGCGACAGGGTGAGCTCATGTTGCTCAGTCCCTGCTCCTGCCAACCTAGCAGTTCGAAAGCACGTCAAAGTGCAAGTAGATAAATAGGTACCGCTCCGGCAGGAAGGTAAACGGCGTTTCCGTGCACTGCTCTGGTTCGCCAGAAGCGGCTTAGTCATGCTGGCCACATGACCCGGAAGCTGTACGCCGGCTCCCTCGGCCAATAAAGCGAGATGAGTACTGCAACCCCAGAGTCGGTCACAACTGGACCTAATGGTCAGGGGTCCCTTTACCTTTTACTCTTAATGGCTCTCAACTCATCCTCAGAAAGAGCCAGTTGATATAAATGAGATGGTTTAGAAGTCGGTTGGTTCTTTGTAACTAAACAGTTGCATAAATAGAAAAGGAGACAAATGTTGAAAATTGTTCCCTAAGTAGTAGTTGTTGTTTAGTCGTTTAGTCGTGCCCGACTCTTCATGACCCCATGGACCAGAGCACGCCAGGCACTCCTGTCTTCCACTGCCTCCCGCAGTTTGGTCAAACTCATGCTGGTAGCTTCGAGAACACTATCCAACCATCTCATCCTCTGTCGTCCCCTTCTCCTTGTGCTCTCCATCTTTCCCAGCATCAGGGTCTTTTCCAGGGAGTCTTCTCTTCTCATGAGGTGGCCAAAGTATTGGAGCCTCAGCTTCACGATCTGTCCTTCCAGTGAGCACTCAGGGCTGATTTCCTTAAGAATGGATAGGTTTGTTCTTCTTGCAGTCCATGGGACTCTCAAGAGTCTCCTCCCTAAGTAGTACATTTGTACAAAGTGAAATTCTTGGGGGAACTGTTTTGTCTATCTTGGCATATGGCCCTCATAGCCTCAGAGCTAACTCTTAAGCATAGGTAGGGGAAAAGATCAGCCCTGAAGAGATCTAGGAAAAGAGCGCTCTCCACAGAAAAGCATGCTAGTACATATAAATAGAGAAATTATAGAAGTATTAAACCATTAAGGAAAGGATAGCATGTAACCACAGAAGTACGGGAGCAAAAATTATTTTTGAAAACAAACCATTTATGGTAGAGAAAGGAACACAAATTTTAATGGAAGATGCTTTTAGTCAAAAAGAAGGTTTTCGCTCTCTCTCTCTAAAAGAAGAAGAAAATTGGATGCAGATTAAAAAGAGAAAGATCAAATTTTAAAAACAAAAGCGTTTGTCCCATAGAATACATCAAAGAGGTTGGTGTGTGGAGAATACAGAGCTGTGCTGCAAAGCGCAATCTCGGCATGGATAGCGCAGATACTGAAATCACTCAGGAGATGGGAGATTGAGAAGCTCAGCTGGCCGGCTTGAAGGGAATGTGCAAAATTGGAAGTGGAGTGAAACAGCTATCTCGAGTGTTGTGGTGTAGGGGTTGAGGGTTGAACGCAGGAGACCTGGTTTCATGTTCCCCTTTATGTCAAAAGAGACCAAAGCTACATCTAATGAAGGTTGTGCATTGGGTTAGTGTGGCAACCAATCAATGAGGCAAATCAGGGTAATCTGGGGGTCTTCCTTCCCTGAGTTGAACCATGACAGTGCCGGATTGCCAAATAAGCAAAGAAAGCACCAGCCTATAGGGGCCCCAACCTAGCAGTTCGAAAGCACGTCAAAGTGCAAGCAGATAAATAGGTACCGGTCTGGCGGGAAGGTAAACGGAGTTTCCGTGCGCTGCTCTGGTTCGCCAGAAGCAGCTTAGTCATGCTGGCCACATGACCTGGAAGCTGTACGCCGGCTCCCTCAGCCAGTAAAGCGAGATGAGCGCCGCAACCCCAGAGTCGGTCACGACTGGACCTAATGGTCAGGGGTCCCTTTACCTTTATAGGGGCCCCAAAACAACAGATCAAAATAATATCGATTTAATCTTGAAAGAAAATTACAAAAACATATTAAGAGATAATTTGCAATGGGGGAGGTAAGATTTTGACTGCCTAGGGGCACTCCACAGGGTTTAATCCAGCACTGAACCATGATGTCAAGATTAAGGTTACTAGATTTTTTTCCCAATGAATCTGAGGACACTTTAAATAAATAAATAAATACTACACGTTCGGGACGTTGATGCTGCTTCGATAGCGGTGGCAGAGGGGCAGCCGCTGCCTTGACTTCAACCACCATGTTTCCCCTTCCTCCGAGGCTTCTATCTCCTTTCTCCATGAACCTGGGCAGCCCCCCAGTTGTTGGTTCTTCGGTGGTGGTGGTGGTGGGGAAGCGGTACACGGTGGGTCAGGCATGGAGGGCGGAGAAGGAGGGCCGAGAGCAGCGGCGAGGCTCGGGCAGCGCGATGCCTCCCTTCCCATCGGAGCAGCCCCAATCCCATTCCTACTTGTGTGCAAGTAGGAGGGGGCAAAGATTCCTCAGCTGGGAAGTGAGGCTTCACACTGTCTTTCAGAGCAGCCCCATCCCAACATTCCTACTTGTGTGCATGCAGGAGGGGGTGGAGATCCCTCAGCTAGGAAGGGAGGCTTCCTGTTGCCTAACTGAGAGATCCATGCCCCCTCCTGCTTGCACGCAAGCTCTGATAGGCATCGCAAAGCCTCCCTTCACAGCTTAGTTGCTGGGGTCAGGGAAGGTGGAGGCAGCCTGGAAGCTGCATCTTAGAGCCCCTGCACCACCATCATATGAGGACTTGCAAGCAGCTCCTGAAGGCAGCCAGAGCCAACTGCTCCAGGCTGCTGAGACTGCCAATGCTGCATTTCCTGGGGACATTAGATGAAATCCGGGGACATTCCGGGGATGGAATTTGTCCAGGGACTTACTCGCAAATCCGGGGACTGTCCCCAGGAAACAGGGACGTCTGGTAACCCTAGTCAAGATCCACTACCCTCAAGGACACAAAGCTCTCTGGTGCTTTGTTTTTTCCTGTATAGTGGTACCTCGGGTTAAGTACTTAATTCGTTCTGGAGGTCCGTTCTTAGCCGTTCTTAACTGTTCTTAACCTGAAGCACCACTTTAGCTAATGGGGCCTCCTGCTGCCACCGCGCTGCCGGAGCACGATTTCTGTTCTCATCCTGAAGCAAAGTTCTTAACGCGAGGTACTATTTCTGGGTTAGCGGAGTCTGTAACCTGAAGCTTATGTAACCTGAAGCGTGTGTAACCTGAGGTACCACTGTACTTTCTGTACAGAATAGTATATATTTCTCTAGGTTCATGGGCTTTGCAAGAAGGAGACGGTCTACATTGTTTTCTGTGGAGCACTGCTTGCTGTTAAACACAACACCGAGGGGAATAAAGGGGTCTCCTAACCACTCTCAGCACTCTTAACAACTCTGCAGCCCCCAGAATTCTTCGAGAAAACCCGTAACTGTTTCAAGTGGTGCCATAATGCGTTAAAAGTACCGTATTCTTCCGTGTATAACACCCCCCCATATATAAGACGACCCCTATTTTTATGGACCGCAACAAAAACTTTGGGGGGGGTTGCTGGGGGGGGATTGCCCACAGTTGTTGAGCTTTTGGGGGGGTCACCGCCACCAATCGCTCTACAGCCTGCCTGCCTGCCAATGAAAATCATACGCATCGCCTCAGCCACCAATTGTCTGCACTCTCGTATTATACACAGAAAGACACGGTATAGTGGGAATGTGGCTGAAGATGTTTACTCTGTGTGATGTGACGTTATCATCCAAAATAACACTTTGAAATTTTTCGGGAGGGCGAATATTCAGGACAGTATCAGTCCACATGGTAAATCAATGTAGAAGGGGCATCAAGGCAAAACACACACACACACACAGAGAGAGAGAGAGAGAGAGAGAGAGAGAGAGAGAGAGAGAGAGAGTTGAATCTTTTAATGAATTGAGATACATGGAGAAACAGTTCACCAAAAAACCACTTAGCTTGACAGAGAGAGAGCCTCACCTGTTTTGCAAATGTTTCTGTAATTCTAGTGTTATTGGACCCATTTCGTCTCCGTTTCAAAGATCACCTGAGTCAAACCTGAATGCCAAGTGCTGCATTTATGATACGTTTTTCAGCATGCATGTGCTGTTGTGCACCGTTTTCAATTTCACTGGCCCCTTTTTTTAAAAGCCATTTTCCTAACGAAAGGTAGAAATTAATAAACGCTTGAGAGCTTGCAGCGGAGGCAGGAGTGTGATCTTGTGCTGAAAAGCTTTAGGTGACGTGTAACTAAATTAAAGTGCGACTTTATCCAGTTTTGTGCATGCTTAACGATGTTCTTGCTGCTTAACTTTCATCTCTTAATAGTGATGTGCGTCTCACATTACTAGGCTTTTCGCTCCTTCTTTTGGCCTCAGAAGACTGAAATGCATGCAATCCTGGGAGACCCTTGGACAAATGTTAGTTTTAAAAGAGTTAATCCCCTCTGAACCAGTAAAATAAAAGGGGGAAAGGGAAGTCAGGAAGCCCTGACTCAAGAGGAGTCCAGGAGGCATGAATTTAAATGGCTGATAGGGAGGTGAGAAGTAATGTTAAACGGAGAGACATTATTCAGGTCAGCATCCTTCTTGAGCAAAGTAATTGATATCCAGTGCTTTTGCAACAGCTGAAAAAACAGCATAACATGCTCTACACGACTTAACAGCCGTAGGAAGTGAGAGGAAGGAGGGTGTTACCCTTGAAGGAAAGTGAGTTACCTACCAGTTTTGTTCCACTTCAAAGTTAATTTAGTATGGAGAATGCAAACTGCACATTCAGCTATCTGTTAGGCCGTGTTCTAGAAATGGGCTCGGCATAATCTATAGAGCCGAGGAAAGCAAAAGCAAGTGTGTATTAATTCCGAGTGGCTTCTGATGGAGAAGAGGGCTTGAGGGAGCACCCAGGGAATCGGGGGTGTATCATGAGAAATTAAATGGAAGCCTTTTGCCTTCACTCAGAACCTTTGCTTTCTGGGTGAAACAAGGTGTGTTCTGTAGAGAGAGCGGCTATAGATAGCAACAACATTTGGCAAGAGTAGGCAATCTCAGTGGGATTTCACAGTTGAAACTCGGTGCAAATGACTTTTTACTTGGATCAAGGTGCCACAGCAACTGTATTATATGACAGCATTTGACATTTTAGTTATCCATTTTCATTTTTAAAAAATAAATAAAGTAGAGGGCTTTTTTATTGAAGTAGCAGGAAAACAAACATGAAAAAGGTATGTTGTGCACTTTGATGTGGATAACCTAGTGAAAAGAAGGAAATACACATATCATTTGTGGGCAATATTTTCTGTTGCTTAATAAAACTCTTTTTTTTAGAAACACAGAGAATTCAAATAATATCACCTGACATTTATATAGAAGCGTCTTTCTAAACATCCTGGAACAGCCAAATACAGGCTGTGTTTCCGTGAGAGCTGAGGTGTCTGTAACGTACATCTCTTACGTACTGTCAGCCCTCAAGACATCTGGAAATCGACATTAGGGCAGTGAAAAAGTTGTACCGTTTTGAAGAAAGCAAAGATCCCTTCAAAAGAAGCCAAACTGTTCAGTCAGAAACCCTGAGACTGTTGTTAGTGAGCAGAGCCGATTGTGTCCTTGTATGCTTTTATGGAGCAGGCAGACAAAATATTATGAACGCTTCTAGGCTAGAATCAGATTTCAAAGTCTTTGTGTCTCACACAGACGTCTAGTAGCTGAGAGAGAGTTGGAAATGTTTCTTTCTGTTTTGCTTATTTTTCATAGATTCCACTGTTCCAATATGACCCATTTCTGCTGCAAAACAAGGTGGCATAGCTCAGTCAATAGAGCATGAGACTCTTAATATAAGGGCCGTGGGTTCGAGCATCGCATTGGAGGGGTTGATTAGATGACCCTTGTGCTCTCTTCCAATTTTATTTTATTTTATTAAGACCCTTTAGGAGTGTGACAAACAGGGAAAACCCACCCCATGCTTCTCACAGCAAAGGCATTGTTCTTCCCCAACACGTAGACTTGCTGGTAGCAAAAAGAAATGTCTGTTTCATCATCAACCTTTTATTCGACCGTCAGTCAGAAAAAAGTACATTTGTCAATACACAGTTAAAACATCCAGGAAGATTTTAGAACTTAGCCAACACTAAAATGGGCTAAACAGATAGCCCCATATCAATACAGTCAATTATAGTCTTGCGACGCTTAAAAGCTAAAAAAAGAAATTTGGCCACCAAGGAAGGTATAGCTCTAGTGACATTATTCAGCAAGTGTAAGACCTGGTTTTCTCCGGGTGGGAAGCTAAATTGACTTAGGAGTGGGTCTATAAAATTTTGTCTAAGCTCTGCGTAAGAAGGGCAAGTCAAGAGAATGTGTTCGGTGGACGAAATGTCTGTTTGTAAAGAGAGCATGCAAAGTTTCAGGTAGCAAGCCAGTAATAATAGCAGCCACAGAATAATCAATGCAAATCAAAGCACATTGGAGGGGTTTTGGACTGAAATGTTTTGCCAAGTGATTTTCATAGAGGTTTTTTTGAGGCTGGGATTTTTATGGATTTCCAGGACTCGGGATAAAGTGGGGCTTCTCTGATAGAAAAAGGTAAAGGGACCCCTGAGCATTAAATCCAGTCGTGACCAACTCTGGGGTTGCGGTGCTCATCTTGCTTTATTGGCCGAGGGAGCTGGCGTACAGCTTCCGGGTCATGTGGCCAGCATGACTAAGCCGCTTCTGGTGAACCAGAGCAGTGCATGGAAACGCCGTTTACCTTCCCGCCAGAGCGGCACCTATTGGTCTACTTGCACTTTGACATGCTTTCGAACTGCTAGGTTGGCAGGAGCAGGGACCAAGACAGTTTCCCTATTGTTTGAAGCCACCCAGAGTGGCTGGGGGAATCAAGGCAGATGGGCGGCTTATAAATTATTATTATTATTATTATTATTATTATTATTATTATTATTATTAT
>JAXCMG010000054.1:2416187-2427753 GCA_034642415.1 Podarcis siculus | reverse complement strand
ATTATTATTATTATTATTATTATTATTATTATTATTATTATTATTATTATTAAGTTCCTGGTTGTTCTGCAGCACCCCCTGGTGCCACACTTTAAAAACACATTATTAACGTTTCAAGCAAAGCGTAATGTGTCCATCTACGTTTTGAAAATCATTCCTTAACTCTTCCTTAACTTTATAAACCACAAGTGTAGATCTGGCCCAGGGTCATACCAATTTTTTTTTTTAAACCCTCAGATTATGGCATAGCAACTATTTATATGCAAATCAGCAAGAAAACTTGCCACCTGTGTGTCAGGGTTATAAAGAATCAAATCTGTCCAGTGTTTTATGTAGCAGGAATCATATTACTGGCACCTTGATCCTCTCTGGTCTAGTTTCTAAATAGGAGGACATCAGGACAGGTATTAGAGGGAAGGGACTGAAATTTGGAGGCAGTCCTTTGAAGGGAGTGTATCAATGCATATCCCTTCACCTATCCTCAATACCTCTACACACACACAGGCACACACAGAGATGTTTCCTGCTTAGAAACAGGAGACAGCAGGAAAGAGCAGCAGTTGCAACACCAGTATATATAGGGGCAGGGCACACAATAAAGGCAGATACAGTGGTACCTAAGGTGCTACTGGACAATTTTTAATTCCCCCCCCCCCTTTATTTCGACTGTGTCAGACCAACCCAGCTACCTACCTGAATCTAGAACAGTGGTACATTGGTTCTCAAACTTAATCCATTTACTGTTGGGAGATGTAAAAACGGCTGTAACTTCCCCTCCCCGTTTTGACAGAAGCAGATGAAATTTGCAGGCATATGTGCCCCTTCAAAGTAGGCAAAGCCTGCCAAACTACAAGCAAGTACAGTGCTACCTTGGTTCTCAAACTTTATCCATTCTGGAAGTCCATTCCAAAACCAAAGCGTTCCAAAACCAAGGCGTGCTTTCCCATAGAAAGTAATGCAAAATTGATTACTCCGCTCCAGACTTTTAAAAACAACCCCTAAAACAGCAATTTAACATGAATTTTACTATCTAACGAGACCATTGATCCATAAAATGAGAGCCATAAACAATGTACTGGAGTCACACAATCAATCAATCATTAGCTGAACTGGGTTCCACACAGTCACAAAAAGGGCCGCAAAAACAAAAAAGCAAAATAAATAGCAAAAACAGACAGACCTCAGCGTAACACTCAAAATGGAAGTGTGGCACTCAAAACGGAGCACGTTCGGCTTCTGAAAAAAGTTCGCTAACCGGAACACTTACTTCCAGGTTTGCATGTTTGGGTTCCAAGTTGTTTAAGTCCCAAGGCATTTGAGAACCAAGGGACCACCGTATTATTTCTGGGTTGTGGTGAACATTGTACCTTGTAGCACTAAGCACACAATCAAAGTCAACAGCAACAAAAAACCCCACGTCCCAAGTCTGGAGATATCTTCACCCTTGTAATTTCCACGTAATAATGGCACACATATCTAGAAATAGGAGGAGAAGGATACAGAAATAAATTATCATGAAATGCATATATTAGTGTAAACTCTGGCAATATATGGATTTCCTGATAACTGGTTTTCTTTCTTTCCCCTTTATTTTGCTGGAGTGTGGGACCTGTCCCCAGTGAGGTTCACCATGAGCAAAAATGTCTCATGTTTTGTTCCTCTTGCTGGCCATAACTTTCATGTTAGCTTTTCAGTGAGGGCTGTTTTTTCTCCAAAACACACTTATGCAACACATTTCATGATACACCAGCAAGTTCTTGAGGCCAAAATTACCACCTCGTTAACTATAGGTACTCCACCTTTTGAAAAATTGCTGAAGGCAGCTTACAGAAATTCTAACCAGTGTAAAACAACGAGAGTCTCTGCTTTCTCCAGGAAAGCAAGAAACCTCCAGCTGTGATCTCTGGTTAGTGCAAAGATGAATATTGATGACCAAAGTGGTTAAATGTACCAATCACGAATCACTGGTGCACTTAATGCTTCTTGATTGTCGTTATTAACATTGGTATATCGTTGCTAATTAATGCAATCAGTTTTCTTTTAACAAATTAAGCTCTGTAAATATCAGTGAATTATCAAAGGTGAATGGGCTCCCTCTCTTCATCGCTACCATCTTAATTTTGCCTGATTGCGGGGCGGGGGAGATTGGGAACCTACTCTTTGGTTGCTGTAGCCGTGAAACCGTTTCCGGCGTGAAAGTGGAAGAGAAGTATGAGAATCGTGGTTCTGATGGACAAAGGAGGGATGCTGGCAAACAGTGGTTGCGTGTCGAGGTCCCCAAGCCACCCCTCAAAATAATTCACAATTCACACATAATTTTTGTTCAAGGTTTTTTTGGCATAATTTTGACCACAACTTTATTAAAATACATAATCTGTGAGTGGTTGCTTAGGCATTGGTTAAGGCTATCTGTCCCCCCGCCTGGGACAGAACTGACTTCCGAACTCCCTCGGAAGCCAGTGAAGGGAAAACAATATTGGGGAGCAATGGAGCTGAGTCACAGGCCCTCAGCTTCTCCCCGCATGCTCCTCAGAGCTTGCCGGCCCTGGTCCCATTTCAGGGATTGGACGAAGTCGTGGCAAGCCCCTGAATTCCTTTAACGGAATTCCCTTCCACACCACCATTAGAGGGGCAGGCCCAGCCTATCCTTACCCCTCCTCCAACCAATTTTTATAACCAATGCCAAACTTCAACCTTACAAGTTGTGACGAATTGCTAAGTAGTAGGCAAAAACCAAATGGCACCAGCCAATCAGCCAAATGGACAAAATTCCTACTAGGCCCCTGCCCCAACGGCAGACGACCCCATGACAGGCATAGCAAGGTCAACCGGAACTCAGGGCGGGTGGGCGGGTGATCCAATACACTCAGCGAAAGAGAAAGCAAAAGCTGAGTGCCCCAATATTTAAGAGCCTCTGGTCCCACCCACCACATTGCAACCTGCAATTTGCCCTAGCAACCCGGCTATCCAATTGTTGCCCCAGGCCAGCTCACTTTTACCTGCCGGGCAACAGAGGGTTGGCTTGGCAGACCCCACCGCAACACGTGCTCTCATTTTAGGGAGAACATGCTTTGCTTTCAGTAGATGCTTAGAGCAACATTAGTTTGGCTTTCAGTGGAACTGCTTTCTCTTGAATTATGGAGGAAGAGCTGGTTACTAGATTGGTGGACTGTTTGGGAATCTACAAGAATGTGTTGGAATACCAGAAAAATGGCTGTATAACGCTTAGAGAGTGCTGTTACCTTCTGAAACACCTTCATATATACAAAACACCTTTGGGTGTGCCTTGAAGATAGGAATGACACGCTAACTAGCAGAAATAGAAACATGGTTAATTGTTTGTGTTACCTGTTTAAGGGCACAGCTGTACGCTTGAGGTCTAGGCGAGAGCATGAACGGTAATATCTAAATAAAACCAATGACAAAACTTTACAAAAAAAAAATTGTGAACTTCCTTTGAGCTGAAACTGTTTTCTTTTACCACGCAGATGAAAAAATAAAAAGGCACATTTCAGTGAGTTCGATTGAGTTACTATATCTAGAAATAAAATAATAAAGCAGAAGGGAAATACAATCTGTTCTGGCTCTGTATCTTTGTAATTTATTGAGGCGTATTTCTTTTAATCACAGAATATAGCTAAGGAGGGAGAATACTGACAGCAAGAAGGGAAAACAGAGGGAAAATGCTTTGATTTAGATGAAAGATAATGTTAAAAATAAGAGTTGTGTAATAGCATTAATAACCTGCTCTCGTGCTGCTTTACGCAGCCCCTAAATATCAGGCTGTGTATTAATAGTAATCCAATATTTGAATAGCTAGAACCACTGCACCAGTTGTTATTACTTAAGGAGACTCTCTAATGGCTTCTATTATTTCTTGAAAATCATTTTAACAATGTGGCTGAATGTTCATTGTGCTTTAAATTCGTTTCATGTGTGGAATGAGAACTGATTAAAATGTGTTTTTTATGTGACTTTCAAAGTGCTTTATAGAATGATTTGGATACTTGCAATGTAGTGAATGCACAGGCGAAGGGAAGAATTGTTACATACATTGCGTAGCTCTTCATCAGTCTCATTCCTTAGGCCCAGCATTGCTCATTTCCTCCGTATGTGAGAGGATGGTTTTCGTCAGCACACCAGCCGTGCTTGTCTTAAATACAGAAGCAATATCCCCTTGGAATTTGGGAAATTCCCAGCATGCAGTTTCCCAATCTGTTGGACTTGCTTGCTGTCATCTGCTTCTATTTAACATGAGGTGTAACACAGCTTGTCTTTCTAACTGTATCTTTTCTGGTCAGGTGTTTAGTTACTCAGGACTGCCATAGGTCTGGATTTTCCTGAACACATCTGGGAATCAGGCAGCATTTTGATGTCTGGGTGGATTGTGAAATCTGCAAAAATTGTCCAGGAAAACCCGGACATATGGCAAGGGGGATAAATATTTTTTTAATTAAAAAAAAAACCACTAAGAAAAATATTTTTTAAGCCGCCAAAGTTAATTATTTGCCAAGCCCCCTCCCCCAAAAAAGCTCCACAACCCTAAATTACTGGACTAGGAGATATACAGCAAGGGAATACATTTCACTTCATTTTGGTGCAGGAGAATCTTGCATTCTCCCATGTTAGACCTGTAAGTGAAAGGTAAAGGGACCCCTGACCATTAGGTTTAGTCGCGGACGACTCTGGGGTTGCGGCGCTCATCTCGCTTTACTGGCCGAGGGAGCCGGCGTACAGCTTCTGGGTCATGTGGCCAGCATGACTAAGCCGCTTCTGGTGAACAAGAGCAGCGCACTGAAACGCCGTTTACCTTCCCGCCGGAGCGGTACCTATTTATCTACTTGCACTTTGACGTGCTTCCGAACTGCTAGGTTGGCAGGAGCTGGGACCGAGCAACGGGAGCTCACTCCGTCGCGGGGATTCGAACCGCCGACCTTCTGATCGGCAAGTTCTAGGCTCTGTGGCTTAACCCACAGCGCCACCCGCATCCTTGTTAGACCTGTACCCTGTGCCAAAAAAGAATATTTTCCACTTACTTTTTCCGTCAAGAACAGGGGTCAGCAACCTTTTTTAGCCATGGGCCAGTCCACCATCCCTTAGACCATGTGGTGGGCCAGACTATATTTTGGGGCAGAGAGAACAAATTCCTATGCCCCCAAAATAACCCGGAGATGCATTTTAAATAAAAGCACACATTCTACTCATGTAAAAACAAGCTGATTCCCGGACCGTCCGCAGGCCAGATTTAGAAGGCGATTGGGCCGCATCCGGCCCCCAGGCTTTAGGTTGCCTACCCCTGATCAAGAACAATACTGTGTGATGAGGACATGCCCAGTGAATTTATCAGCAACCCCCTTGGGACCGAGGTCCCAACAAGTTGCTACCATCTCCTTGCCTATTATTTACAATTTCATGTTCATAAACATGGTACCCGAAGGTAGGTTCCAGGCAAGAGTTGCTCCAGTTAGCAACCAAAGAATTGCCACCCCCCCAAAACACGACGCAGAAAAATGCCTTCCCTTTAGCTAAAAGGGATTGGGTAAGATTTCTCTAGCAGGCTGAGCGGAAAGGTTAATTCAATGAGATGCAAAGCACCCTTTTCACAAGACTGGGTGTTTTTCTCTACATAAAGATCTCAGCCTCTGCTGATCCAAGGAACAAAAGGCAAGAGACCCCAAATCCTAATCCCAGGGCTCTTTAAACAGGGGCTGCAACACAAAAGGCGTGACTAGTTAGTATGGAGACAGGAGCCGGTGGTGCCAAGAGGTTAATGACTCTCAAGGTATTACGCGGGGCGGAATAATGTGCAACATACAAAATGACACATGTTGTTAATTTAAGTAGCCAGCCATTACAATCTGCTTTTGCCCCCTTTTGCTTTTGAAAAGGTCGCAAAATAGCTTCACGTTGCTCAATAGGTTCTTTAATTCCATGCAACCTCCCGGCATTGCTTGAGATGATCTGTAGGCTAAGGGAGGTAAGCAGAGCGCTCACTTTCTCGAGTCCAGAGTCTATGCAAATCTCATTATTGCCTTTGTGTCAAGGAGGGTGACAGTAGAACACCAGCCACCATCTTGAGCAGCTCAAACACAGGGAAGGGGTTGTCAGTGTTAAGTAAAAGGTGTCTTTCTGACTTCCTGGGCTTGATCAGAAGAAGAAGAAGAAGAGTTTGGATTTGATATCCCGCCTTTCACTCCCTTTAAGGAGTCTCAAACCAGCTAACATTCTCCTTTCCCTTCCTCCCCCACAACAAACACTCTGTGAGGTGAGTGGGGCTGAGAGACTTCAAAGAAGTGTGACTGGCTCAAGGTCACCCAGCAGCTGCATGTGGAGGAGTGGAGACGCGAACCCGGTTCCCCAGATTACGAGTCTATCGCTCTTAACCAC
Source organism: Podarcis siculus (assembly GCA_034642415.1). NCBI lineage: Eukaryota > Metazoa > Chordata > Lepidosauria > Squamata > Lacertidae > Podarcis > Podarcis siculus. Next base: position 2,421,366 of record JAXCMG010000054.1, on the reverse strand, counting down.
TACACCACACTGGCTCCCAATCACTCAATCGCTCACTTGTGTTGAGGTGTTATAGGGAAGAAAAGGGGTTTTGAGGGGGCCTTGCTGCATTTTTGGTCTAACCCAGTTCAGAAGGAAGCTGCATTTTGTTCAACAAATAAGACTGAAAAGCTTTCCCCGGCACTTGCAGTATTTTAAATCTAAGAATGTAGAAAACTGCCTTACAGTCTGTCAAACCATTGACCCACTTTGTGCATGCGTTCTACCACTAAGCTATGGTCCTTTCTAATCTGATTCTACTCACCCAGTGAAGACTTATGAGCCTCAACTATATGTGGCAAGTGCTCTTAATACAACCGGTTTGCACTCCTTTCCGTCTCCCTCAATTTTCACGTTTTGGAATGGCATTCTCACACGAGTAAAAAATGACTGCCCCACATGACGCGAGGCACCTTAGACAACCGTGTCACCACGGCAGGACAGAAGTAGGTTACAATTAAATCTAAGAACCGGCTGTGCCGTTTCTTTAATGTTTGTTCCCTGGAGATACCACTGCTTGGTTTTCCCAGTTGAAAACACATTTGATTTAGTGTAAAACTACTCCGAAGAATTGATGCTTTTGAATTATGGTGCTGGAGGAGACTCTTGAGAGTCCCATGGACTGCAAGACGATCAAACCTATCCATTCTGAAGGAAATCAGCCCTGAGTGCTCACTGGAAGGACAGATTCTGAAGCTGAGGCTCCAATAATTTGGCCACCTCATGAGAAGAGAAGACTCCCTGGAAAAGACCCTGATGTTGGGAAAGATGGAGGGCACAAGGAGAAGGGGACGACAGAGGACGAGATGGTTGGACAGTGTTCACGAAGCTACAAACATGAGTCTGACCAAACTGCGGGAGGCAGTGGAAGACAGGAGTGCCTGGCGTGCTCTGGTCCATGGGGTCATGAAGAGTCGGACACAACTAAACGACTAAACAACAACAACAAAATACTCCTGGGGTGCACTAAAGTGGCAAGAGAACTCATTAGTTCCAGCAGTAAACCAGTTGCAAAGTACGCTGCCCAGTACCTGCTTGTCTTGCATGCACACAAAAGGCACAAGATGTCTTTCCAGAACTGGAGAACGACTTCTCTGGAGCACAGAGTAAGCAGCTGCTGACAAACAGCTCTGATGGCTTAATAACAGCAGCTGTGTGAAAAAGGGAGAATCTCTCTTCTAGACGACTATTAAACTCACAGGAGCCTTGGTTCTTCTTTGCATCTCATTACACTACCAGAGCAGTCTTCTTCCGCGTTCTGAAGTTGGTTAGCATTGAGTTTTCAAATCCTACATGCCAACCAGCTAAAACAGCTGCACTGGTTGGTTTTTATTTGACAGCCCTTAATACGAAGGGTTGTCACTGGAGGTTCAGCTTCCCATTTCAGTAAGTCCTAATCAGGCACTGACTATTCCCAGCCAGCACAGTGGAAGTTTTTCAGCTTATTTTCTTTCTGTAGACAGGAACGAGAAAATGATGCAAAGTATTTTGGACCTGAGATTTTTTTCACACCGAGATTGTGTTAGGGATGGCCGTGGAGTTGCAGCTAAGTGCAGTTTTGTCAATTGGGAGCCCACCACTTTATCGATCAGCTTGGCTAAAAATGTGCCCTTGCTTGAATTAATTGCACCACTGGTAAATAGTGAGGGAACTTTGGCTCCATGCAATCCAAAGCAGATACAGGTAGCATAAGTAAAGCCTATTTCACTTTTTGTTTTCCACTCAGTGCTTAGGTCATCAAATGGCCATTATTTTTTATGGATGTGTAAAGCCTAAAGAAGGCAGAGCTATGTAATACATAACATTGCAGAGTGGTCCGCTAATCCTGCTCAGCCACAGTCGTGCCTGGGACCAGGATTTCGGGTCTGGTAACTGGAAATCTGACACTCTAGGAATTCCGATGGCAATCCTCAGACTGAAAACAGCTCCCCTGCAGCCTGGCCTGTGTTGTGTGAGAGCCCTGGGATTGCATTAGTTTACATTATCGGGCAGGGGAAGTTAGCCACTCGTTGTTGATAAAGTGCAGGAGAAGAAAGCACCTTTACCAGAGCAGCCTATAAATAATACGTGTGTGGCATGTGCTGGAAATCTGTTTTGTAGTCTTTCTTCGACATCAGCAGTAGCAAAAAAGAACAGGGCATCGCAGAACACGTTTTCCTTTTAGCACAGCAAGTCCGTTTGTGTTCCTGCAAATTTTAAAATGCAAAAAGCATGCCCCTTTGTTCTATAAATGTTGTTTTAAAATTACTAAAACAAAGAGCACTTGATGAATAGCAGGCCAGTATCAGAGACTTCTTGGGTTACAAAATTGATTTTAATGAGCTGTGGCCAACAGTCTTTTCCCTACACACACGTCGGAGACTCCCTTTCTTCTTACTGAGACGATTCACCCACAGAAATTTTCTTTTTGTTCAGGTTCAACCTGCCAATACAACCCCCTCATTCAGAAGAAAGCTCCTTTAAACTCCGGGCTTGTGTTCTTCAACGTGAATTAGTAGAAGTCTGGCAAGGATTTCACAACCCTCTGGCAGGTCCTGCCCTACTACCGGGAAATCTGTGCTCTAGAAACAGGCCTCCCCCCCCCCCAAGTTCCTTCCCCCAGACACACACTTATGAACTTGGGGTTATTTGAGCAAATAATATAATATATAATACTATACATCTAACCAATGTGTTCTGCACTGAAACATCTGGAAACTGCCAATTTAGGTAGGATAATGATCCTTTCTAAGCTACTTCAGAATTCCTAAGATATTTTGCCTGAGCCAGAATTTCGGCATGTGCATGGATATTCTTATGAACTGTGCGGAGCCATCTCCTCACTCTGAAGGTTGCACAATTTGCCTGATTTCTGCTGAGTATGGATAGAGGGCACAAGGAGAAGGGGACAACAGAGGACGAGATGGTTGGACAGTGTTCTCGAAGCTACCAGCATGAGTTTGACCAAACTGCGGGAGGCAGTGGAAGACAGAAGTGCCTGGCGTGCTCTGGTCCATGGGGTCACAAAGAGTCGGACACGACTAAACGACTAAACAACAACATGGATAGTGTGGGGAGATACTTGTTTATTGTAGGCCTTCCTCACCTTTTTCCATTATGGTGATGGGAAGGTTACTTAGCCAAAACCCTGTTTTCAAGTAGAGGAACACTGGTTTCCTCCCTAAATGTCCATAACTGCCATTACTTTAGCAATTTTGTGCAGTGTAAGGAAGAATTCAGAACTAGTTTGCAAATTGCAAGCGGTACTTTAGCTGAGATCCACTTCTTATTAGGGTAGTAACCTTTTGACTGCAAGTGCAGCTCATGTGACTGAAAATATAGGCAGCTTAAAAATAAAAACCTGACACATTTTTGTATGGAAGAAGGTGCCCTTAGGTGAGTCTCCTCCTTCAGACGTGAAGCGAAACAGCTCGTACGCTTCAGTGGGTAGGAACTAGTCCTAAGATTTAAGGCACAAATTCTCACCTGATGGTTAGACAAGTGGTTTTATAAGTGTAGTTCTTGATTGTGCCAAGAAACAAATGTCACATGTATATAACCTTGTGGTGAAAGCATTCGTGGCACATAGGCTGTTTGCATTTTTGTATCTTTTCCAGCCTCTGCACAAAGAGAAGATGGGCAAGTAGTTCTGAACCGAGCAGCCACCATCTATCATTTCCGTAACATTTTTAATTTGCAAAGTGCTTTATAATCTTTAGTGAGTTCGCCCCCACAAGCCTATGGGATTTCCCCATTTTACAAATGGGGAACTGAAGATGAGTGAGAGAGAAGAATGCTGAGGCCCCACAATGACTCCGTGACCCAGTTGGGACTTGAAGAAAAGTCACCCGGATCCAAAATCAGGGCTCTTCCTCCTGGATTTTAGCTGTATGCCATTCATTGTTTGCATTCTGTTTCACTCTTCTGTTGTTGTTGTTGTTTAGTCGTTTAGTTGTGTCCGACTCTTCGTGACCCCCTGGACCAGAGCACGCCAGGCACTCCTGTCTTCCACTGCCTCCCGCAGTTTGGTCAATCTCATGCTGGTAGCTTCGAGAACACTGTCCAGCCATCTCGTCCTCTGTCGTCCCCTGCTCCTTGTGCCCTCCATCTTTCCCTACATCAGGGTCTTTTCCAGGGAGTCTTCTCTTCTCATGAGGTGGCCCAAGTATTGGAGCCTCAGCTTCACAATCTGTCCTTCCAGTGAGCACTCAGGGCTGATTTCCTTAAGAATGGATACGTTTGATCTTCTTGCAGTCCATGGGACTCTAAAGAGTCTCCTCCAGCACCATAATTCAAAATTCTAGATGAATGCATTAGTGGAAATGGCTTTTAAGGTGCCTGAGCCACTGTTTCCTTTTACAATCATACCTCGGGTTACAGACGCTTCATGTTGCGCGTTTTCGGGTTGCACACCGCGCCGAACCCGGAAGTACCGGAATGGGTTACATCCAGGTTTCGGCGCATGTGCAGAAGCACTAAATTGCTCTTTGCACTTGCGCAGAAGCACCAAATCACAACCCGCGCATGCGCAGATGCGGTGCTGAGGGTTGCGAACGCTGCGGATTGCGAACGTGCCTCCTGCACAGATCACGTTCACAACCCGAGTGTCCACTGTATTTGGTTTTACAACTTATGATCTTGCGGTGTTTGGGAAGATTCACATGACAGTTTCACATGGTACTGAATGCTTCTCCCCCCCCCCCCCGAAAAAAACCCCACCACAAGTTGTGAATGCTGTAATGTACATTGGAGAACATGGCTTACCATTTTAATTGAATTGATTTTTGAAAATACCTTAAAGCGTTTGTTTTTTTTTCAAATTTGTGACCCACCTTTAATCCAAACATGCATTTGGGGACTCATGACTTAACTTTTTGCAATATATATATTTTTAGTGGTAATACTAATTGTTATGTACTGAAGTTCTCATCCTGGGCCAGCAGGGGGATACTGTAGATAGTTATGCAAATGAAGGATCGAAAGTCACGTTCAGTGATTGGATAGTTTTAGAAAGTTGCTACAGTTACGTTGTTCTGGAGCTCTATATAAGCAGGCTGACTGAGCTCTTCAGTTCAGTTCTGTTCCAGCTTACAAATAAAGAGCTGCTTTGGAAGAATTGCTGTGTTGTCTGATATTGTCAGAGACTGCCTCCAGGTCCCAGCTCACAGAGGACCAACGCTAG